>OV839566.1:46441536-46546186 GCA_929447395.1 Epistrophe grossulariae
CCCTCATAACTCGAACTTTTATAACTCGATTTTCTTTATAACTCGAACAAAAAATATGGCATATGCATCAACTAAGTCGAACATTTTAGGGGAATTCCCATTTAGAGAAAAAATGCATTTTTAAAATTCGAATTTTTGAAGGGAAATTTCATTTGAAAACGAGATACCTTCATACACACATAATATTAGTAGGTTTAAGAAATTTAGAAGTTGTATAAGTACCTACAGAAAATTTTTATTTAATTTCAATATTTTTGCATTATTTTTTAATTTATCTACATAATTATCGCTTGGTTGTTTTTTGTAAAAGATTCTATGTACAATTTCCAACTTCAATTGATATAGAAAGTGAAGACGAGACTTCGGTAGAGGAATTCATTCAACAGCCTTCGATGCATGTTGTAGCACATTTGACAATTTGAATTTATATTTGCAAACGTGTGACGATACAACAGATGAAATTTATGCAGCTTTAAAAAAATTAGAATTCTTTTTCTTGAAAAAAAAAAAACAATACAAAAAAAACTACTCTCGGACCCAAATAACTAAATACATGTAATAATTTTGTGTATGGTGTAACAACTTATGAACATTAATATAAAACGTATAAGACTTAATAAAGCACAAAAAGTGTTGTGCATTATGCATATGTATTTCAAATATTGAATTGTTTAATTGTTTTAATTTTGATAATCAATTTGGATAACTCGAAGTCTTGATAAGTCGAACTTTTATTGTGGATAATAGTAGTTCGAGTTATCGAAGTTTGACTGTATATACATATTTTTAATTTATTTATTTTTTTAATATTTAAAACTGCTTCAAAAATGTTGAAATAAAATTCCTCGAATTCAATCTTCTTAAACGTAAAATAATCAATATATCTTTAGTAGGCCCGAAAGTTCTAACATAGACAACTTTTGACGAACTCATGTTTATTTATATTTGTATCCAAAAAAAATAATAAAAAATGTTTAATATTCATTTATCTTAAATATCATCTCGAGCAGGCTATACACACCCAAAAAAAATCAATTTTCTTTAATATTTTTTTATGAGATCCGGACAAATATATGTACATAGTTTGGTAGATACATATTTATTTGAAAGGATTTCAACAACCCAACAAAAAAAAATTCATCTCACTTTATCCTAAAATTTGTATTCCCAAATCAAACATAGACCTACAGCTATATAACCTAACCCTTTTCAAATATTTATTCTTTATCCTTTCAGAAATGTCCGATATCACTTATCTCTCGTCCCATCATAATCAATCTTTTCATCTGGTGAGGTACCTATATATTCCTTTCATCAATTTATGTTTCGAATTATTATTAAATTGGACGAAAAAACATCTCGTTAATACTTAAAACGATACAATATCAACAACAACAGAAAAAAAGGACAATTTTAAAAAGAAGAAAAAAAAAAACCATATGCGTAAGTATAGGACATTGCTTAATCTTTTAACCCTATATATCTTTGAAAATATATATTTATCCACTCGGACACACGCATACAATAAAAGCTCAATCATTTTGACACCGGTTCAGTGTGCCTTCTCGCATTATACCTCTATACCTATAACCTAGCTATTTTGTCTTCAAAAATCATTTTTCTTCCTCCTTTTCGATTTGCTGAAAATTATTTTTTTTTTCTTGTAAAATCGAAAAAGTCGTTGTACCTATTCAACACCCTTTCTTGTCGTAATAACAGAAAAAAAACAAAATTCAAAAAAAAAAAATGTACATATCTCTCAAGGAAGTTTTGATGAGTCTCTTGACGGTAGGATAGATCAATATTTGATTCCAATATAGAACATACAATATAAGGAGCATCCTTTCTTTTTTTTTCTGTGTTCACACATTATTCTGTACCTATATGGGTGGATACTGTTCAAAGGTATTAACTTAACCCATGTCACACTGGGTTATATGGTGGCCATCTTTTTCAATATTGGTACAATGCACATATATAACACCTACACCGATACACGTAAGACAAGCAGCAGAAGGTATAACGGTAACGGTAACATCGCTCCCGATAACAATATACAAGGTATTGAGCATATCAATCAAAACCAACAAGATATCCTCATACCTCAGTTAGGTTTGGGTAAAGAAGAAACTCCTTGCAAAACTTCCCTTAATAATGCCAATACCCAAAATATCGCTTGGCTAAAAAGGATACCAACCGCACCATACCGCATTATATAACTTACACCCACCTTAACTTGTATTATTATGGTGTTGACATTGAATACCTGATGCTTTCTTTTGGCATCATCGATTTATCGTTTAAATGAGGAGAGATAAAGGGTTTCTTCCCTTTTCGTGTTCCAAATTCGAGGGGAAGATAATTTTGACACAAAGTTAAACTCGGGTAATTCTCCCTGCTTATATAACAAAAGTGAATTTGCCAAGAGTAAATATGTACATATAAATAAATGCAGATAATGTTTAAGGAGGAAGACATTCAGTGAGGTTTAACCATCATTAAGGAAATTTCCATATAAACAATTTTGGGAATTTTATAAGTCGCTAGCCATTTAACTATATAATGAATGATTTTTGAGTGGGAAATTGAATGCTATAAAAAAAGTCTCCACTACTTTATAAATAAAACGAATCTTTTCATTTAAAAGATAATCGATTCTTGAACGAAATTTATAATTTCAAAAAAAAAAAAACGATTTATTCATTTAAAAATTTTACCCTTAACATTAATTTTTATTTTAAACTAGCTCCCCGGTGATTTGCACGGGTAGAAAATTAACAAAAGCAAATATAAATTTATAAAAACATTATTATTATTATTTTTTATTTTACGATAGCATCAAACATGGTGAGCCATAACTGTCGGACCTGGGCGAAACGCATTTTTGGAATTGAGGTCATAAGAATTTATAAATTAAATCAGTATTATTTAGGTTAATGTTTGGCATGCTATATGTAAATAACTTGAAAAGCGACATTTTATATTGTTGCCTGCCCTTTTACTTACAGTCTCCCCTTCGTTATAAAAACTTATTGAAGGGAAAGCATACAAAAAATTATTTAAAAACTAAGACATCAGGGCAACAGGACCATAGATGTCATTTTTGTCGATTTACATTTAAAGAAACATCCTTTTAAAATTTTATTTTGTCTCTCTTTTCTTTCTTTTCTCAATTTTAATTGTTTTTTAAATTCACCGATATTTATCCTTTCGATAATAACACTTTTAAAATTAACACAACAACAGGAGAATACAATACCCCAGCAAGGATTTAGGCGCAGGGACATAATCCCCAGGGACATAAGGCTCAAATTTTATTTTTGGGACTTATATCCCACTTGAGTGGGACATAAAGCCCAAATTAAGTTTGGGCTTTAAGTCCCACCCAAGTGGGACCCAAGACCCAAATAAAAATGTTGGGTTTATGTCCCACTAAATAAAAACTATACCACATAAAACTTTGCATCACCCATCCTCGCACCTACCCAAAATCATATAGTGTGCCCAAGCAGGGGAGTTTCAGGGGGCAGCATGCCCCCCATACATACTTTACTGCTAATACGCCGTAATGCTAGGTGCTAGCACTTTACTAATTTTCTTTCAAATAAAACATCAACAAATTTTATTATTATCTTGTATGCCTCTAAAAAATTTGGGACTTAGGTATCTCCCATTGTTAACACAAAATATTTGTGGCTTGGGTCCCACTTGCGTGGAACTTAAGCCCCAAATTTAATTTGGGCTTTATTCCCACTCAAGTGGGACGTAAGCCCCAAAAATAAAATTTGGGCTTTATGTCTCGCGCCAAGGATTTAATGCAAAATAAATATGTACTTTTATAAAGACAACAAAAAATATTTAGTGAAACTGAACCAATCGTAGACTTTAATGAAAACAGAAAATTCATAAAAAAAGAGAAATTATGCAAGGGTATAAAATTGATTGAAGGTTCTTTCCTGTTTTGAAGATATACAGGGTTTCCCGACATCACCGCCTCAGAAGAAAACCACGAGTCCCTGAGGTCATTTCAAGTTGAAAAACTTAAGAGGTAATTTTCTCGTTTTCGCTTCGTTTTCGACTCGGTTTTTATGATTTGTATTCTTTTTTCTTTTGACTGACTCTAACTTTGTCAAACTACAACGGATTTTTGAATTTTTTTTTAAACAAGAGCAGTTAGAAATTGTATGATTTTTTTCACAAAAACACGTTTTTAAGTATAAATTTGTTTTATTATTATGAAAGCCTTAAAAATATTTAACATTTGACCTAAAAATAGATACAAAATCATAAAAAAAAAAATAAAATATCACTAAACGTACCAATTTATTTTGAGTCAATTATGAGGATAGATGTTTGTATGTTAGTTTTTACCATTATTGAGTCCATGCTATAATATAGAGAAAATATTAAACCCAAGGCCTTTTATCAGAGTTTTAACTTTCAAACAAACATATGTAATTCATTTTAAGAATTATTTTTGGAAGTTAAAACTCCTCATTATTATAAAATGTATTGTTAGCCCCAATTCATTCGACAATTACCACCTATAAATTGAATTGACAAATATCTACCTCCTAAATGATCCTTGAAGACCATAATTTAAATGCAGTTAGCTTTCAAAAGCAACGAGTTTTGAACATTGGATATTATTTTTTTTATTTACCCCAATTTATGTACACTATATGTATTTATATATGTTAACACCGCATATCCTACGATTCACATCATTTCGTATGATTCTAAGAACTATAAAATAATTAAATACAATAATGCACTTTGTATTTCCCACGAAGCTAATTCTGGGAATTGCAAGAAATACTTCTGCAAGTAGCTTAAAATAATTTCAATGAAAAATAAATCACTTTGTATTTTATATTCGATCAATAAAGGTCGAAACAATCTGCTTCGCTAAAAAAAATATTTTTTTTAAATTAATTAACTGGGTTTTCATTATCTTATATACAAAAATAAATTTCTTTTAATTTGGCTACAATTTAGTAGATTTTATTATTTTCAATTTTCTCAAAAACTCTAGAAGACCTTGAAGAATATGATTTTTAATATTTGACTTAAAATTAATGAGAGCATTGAATTTAAAAAACAAAACTACTACAGCTTAATAACGTAAAATTTTGATCTAAATCAGTTAAAAGAAAGGTTTTTTAATTCTTTTTTTTTTCAAAATTTTGAGTTTGAATTTTTTTTTTTAAAGTATTCTTTTAGACAGTTGGATTAAAAACAGAATTGAAAAATGGATTTCTGGCTTTAAAAAAGGTATAACATGACATGGTTAGTGTTGCCGTTAGTTTTTAATTTTCTATTTAAAGTGAATTTTTAGAAAATTGTCCCTCTTGCCTAAGCAGGGGAAATAAACCCTCTTACATACGATTTTTTCTTGTCTTTAACCAACCAATACGCCCTAGCCTTTTGTCGCAACTTAGGTAAAACACCCTGTATGAAGCTTACTTTTGAAAAATATCTAGTGATAAAGTGATTTTCCAAGTGATTTCTACAATAATTGCCTTTCAAATACAAAAAGGTTTTTTGTGATCCGATACCCTCTTTTGTTTTTTCTGACCTCATTTTATCCTACAAACAAATAAATTTTAAATTCTAAGAGCCCTATTAATAATCACAAAATAGATATTAAACAACACTAGAACATGTTTTAACTTATAATTCTTAATAATAAACGTGTTTTAGCCTTAAATGACATCTGACAATGAGCGGATAACTTATCTCAACAAGAAGAATTTTTATAAAGGTTTATAAATTGGTAGATTAAAAAAAAATATTTAACCATGCCTTAGGTAAGATCTTTCAAACACAAAAAAAAATATTTCTGAAATCAAATGCAATGTTATGTTTTCCTCCATTTTTTAAGAAAGCGATTAAACATTTTTTTCTTAGTATTTTAATAATAAAATTGATGAATCTTGTCCTGAGATCTCAGTATATAGCTTGCGTTTTTACGTCAAACAGATGAGGTTTTTTTTGAAAAATTTATTTATTTTAAATTTAAATAAAAAACACTTGGTTTTAGTTTTGAAGCAATCGGTAAAAATTTAGATTTCAAATTAATCTCTGAACATTTTTTTGTTCTATATTTATGATAGGCAGGTTTAGATTTAGGCCTGTATTCACAGAGCGCTAATATGAGCCTCATAAGTTTATGAGGCTCATAACTTTGGGGTAACCACTCATAATTAATATGTTTCGAATTTCGAAGAAGAGAGCCACTCTCTGTCAACCAGGCACTCCCAAACTTTAAAATCAAACTTTTTTCGGTAGATGGGATGGTAGCGATGGAGATGTTTGTGTTTGTGGGAGTACAGAAAGCAACTGACTCAGCAGGACGGCAGCGTGGCGCTACGTGCCACACAGCAAACGCCACCATAGATATTCTGCATGAATGATAAGGAAGGGTTATTTCTTGTGGAGGTGTCTTTAATTGTCAACCAAGATGGTGCGATTTGACCCGCTTTGACTTTGTCTTTTTCTTGTGGGGTTTTCTAAGGGCTGATATTTTACAATTGTCATATTTCATACATAATGGCAAACATAATATTGGTCTTTCAAATAAAAATAGAAATTCCTTAATACCTCATACCGCACCATATTTTATTTGATTTCAACATCGACCCGACCATATTGGAAAATGGAAACCCATAACTCTATACTTGTATATTGAGCTAATAAATTTTCGTGTAATGCATATATAGGCAATGTATACTCGCCATTACTCATATGTACATTGCGCACCGCTTCTTACGAGATAGATTCTAATGTTTCTGCTGTTTTTTGAAGTTCCTAAAAGATTTGAATTTAAAATCTTTTTTGAACTTACTACATATTAAAACATAAAGTATATTCTTTATTAATGTTCATAAGTCTTATTTATAATTCAATATTTATGCATCCTTCTAAACTTTTGTATAAGCATTCCAGTTTAATTTCTAAACTTTTCCCTCAAACCCAGACCCCAATAATTTTGATCAAACTTCTTGAAATACTGCTCAAACTTTATTCTTCAACAAGCGAGGTAATCCAAGAAAGGTTATCAACTCCTGTCCCTGTTTAAACGTACCTTCTCAAGTTTCCGTCTTTGTATAATTAAAAAATAATAATTTCCCAAATAGAAAAGTTTTCAAACTTTTACACACACACACACTTAATGAAAAAATCAGTATCAATATCGAATATCTGTTTTGGTATATACGAAATGAACCCCAATAAAACTTCGATGATCCTTATAATAATCGGTTTGAATGTATGTACGAGGTTGATTTGAAATAACTCTCTTCTACGCGCACAGCACATACGTACATACTTATGTATGAATATCCACTTAAATATGGAAGAGACTAGAATTTACACACAAATCTATTAGATTAATTGATTGCCGAGATTGGTTACCAAAAATCGTTAGTTATAATATTTACAATCCACTTTAGCCGCAACTTCGTGGATCCGATTGAATTTCATTATACAATAGGAGGACGGATGTTCTAGTACTCTGGTTCGAAATTCTCGCTTCGTCTAGCATCACACATACAATATATCTATCTCTTCATGATGCTCTTCTGTTCAGCATCCAAAATGGCGCTGATGATATTTGTGTTGGGTTTTCGCTTGCAATTTTGCCTTCTATACTCCTCGACACGACACAGAATGTGTGTACCTACACTCTCGTAAATTAATTCAAACAAATTTAAATTTCAATTTGAAAGGACAACGAATAATGTTGCTGTTGATATTGATGATGATAATAATGATGATGATGATGACGACGATAATGATGATTGTGCAAGTGGATAGGTTGTTTCAACCCAAAAACTGAAGTATAACCTCAATTGCCAAACAAACACAAATTCAGACGAAACCAAAGCGCACTCCAAAAAACACCGAAATGTTCGTTTTATTTTATTTAATTGTTTATGGAGTATCATTAAACTTAACCAAAATGTTGTTCCAAAATAATGTTGTATTACAAAAAAAAAGGAGAGAGAAATAAATAAAAGGGTAGCTATAGAGGATACCAAAACCACTTTGTCGTAACGTCCTTGGTTTTATATTCTGAAATTAATTTTGTTTAAAATTAAAAAAGTGAGGGATTGTATAAGAGTATTCCCCTGTTATATGTTTAAAATCTATTGCGAAGAGCAAGTAAAATTATTTATATTTGTATATTATATAAGAAAAACTTTATTTTTCATTATTATCTGTGCACACAATATGATATATTAATTAATCCTTCATTTTTGTTACCTTATTTTTGAAAATCAAGAAGGAATTGCCGAAGTAAAGGGCCATTATATTATTATTGGCAGTTTGTATATGAAAACTCAATTTTTTTTCAAGTCTTGTTACCTGAGAATGTCGAATAAACTAAAAGTTGAAGGTAACTAAGTTATGCCTGTAGCATTAACGTCGGCTAAATACTTAAAACTGCTAAGTCCACTTTCGCAAATTTTACAAGAGAGCAAAAAAACGAAAAAAAAAATTAAATAAGACTCCATACCAAAACTGATTTTATCTTCAAGATTCTGCAACAACTACGATAAATTGGACAAAAGTGATTAGCAGAATGTGTTTCTTAATAAAATGGCATCAAAATCTCAATTGGGCTTAGCAGCTTTACGCATTTAGTTGAAGCGACGATAACTTAGTTAAGGCATATGAAATTGAATTGGGAACAACTTAAAGTTATTTAGGAGAGCAACTTAAAATTGCCTAGTGGGCACTAGGTCTTAAATATTTCCTCACTGATTTACATTTAAATTAAACAAAAACCAGAGAAAAAATTCATTCGTAAAATCTTAAGTCTCATAAACAATCGTTGAACAAGCAGCGTCCTCTGTCCTCACATGCACCTACTGCGTGGACAAGGAATTTTTGTGACTCTATGTACGGAGAATACCGCCTGTCCTTTATTTTCCCCAAATCATGCTGGACGAAAACATTTATTGGAAGGAATCCTGGATGAGATTTGACTTAGGCAGTCTTCTTTATGTATAAGTGCAGAGATTGCAGACGGTGACCTCACAACAGCTTTAGCTCAATACTCTCAAACTCATATGGCCAGGTAAATAGGTTCCTTCTGTATGTGTATTTGTCGAGCTGTTGTGAGGTCACCGCAAGAAGTTCAAAATCTTTTTGATATATGATGGATCTTCAAGGCTATAGCGAGTGGCTGATTTTACTTAACGGTAAATTTAATCACGTAGGGAACAACAACAGCTGCTGAATGTGTAATCTAAGAGTTGAGGAAACTTTCTAACACCTTTTTTTGGTACGTCCCAGTTTTTTTTGGAGAATGAGATTGATGGACTCGGAAACCCATAGGTTAATATTTTGACTGGCGCAGGATGGGTCCAGCTGTCAAAGTATTTACCCTTGGCAACACAGAGCTTATAAGAGAATTTAACGGATAAAACAGAAAACTAACGATATTATGTTAAAATATAAATTAAAAAAAAAAAACAAATAACAAAATAAAATAATAACTAAATAATATGTAAATAAGCACTCTAAGGGAGATTTGCTGATACTACACATAACGATTTAAGTTGAACTTAATTTCTTAAGTATCACTTTATGACATGGAAAAAGTACCCCTTAAGAATTTAAGTTCAACTTAAATCGTTATGTGCAGTAGCAGCAAACGGGCCTAAGAGACATACGAACAAATTACTTACAAACACCAACATTGTAGGTACACTGAAGAAGAAGAGTTTTTTTTTTAGATCGCAACAGAAGATGAAAGTTATATCTGCTATCAATTGTGAAAAGATGTATCGTAAATATATTATTAATGTTTATCATATAATATGTTATATGCATAGTTGATTCTGAAAACTGAACATTGAAATTTGAAATAAACAATTTTACTATACTACAACTATTAAAGAAGAAATAAAGAAAATACATTCCTGCTGGGTACAGATTAATATAATATGTGTGTCTTGATTTAAGGTTTTTAAAAGAATTAATGAATCGATATTTCGTCAATATTCCCATACACAAATGTAGCCTGAATTTTGATTTTTAGAATTTATTTTAGCTTCTTCGGTTGCGAACCATGTCGATTATTTTTGAAGGTTTTGCATAATACATATAACGGGATTCTCTCGCTGGTAGATTTGTTACCTTTTTTTTTTATTTAACTCACGTAAGTATTTTCTTTAAAGCATTTTCTGTAACAAATAGTTTAATTTTTTTCTCTTATAGTCTTGGATTAAAAAGCCAAGGATTTGTCTTTCGGTTTTTGGCTTACAAGGGAAGATTGTCGTAGTCTAAGATAATCCCCTAAGGAATCCAATTTAAACTCGGGTGAAGAATTCCAACATTTTAACAGATATAATTACACATCTATATTTCAACAAAATATGGGTTTTACAATTTCATTAAAAATTTATTCTAAAAAACATTGGCCCCAAATTTTAAACGATGATACAAATGCTTTAATATCGTACTAAATCGTTTAAAATTTTGCGCCAATGTTTTTCATTTCATAAACTAAAAGTATGAGCTCAAGGAGTAAACTCACCCCACAAAATTCAGTTAGAAGATGTTAAAGCCTAGTACGCTGCTGATGCGAAACGAAAAATCCCATACAAAAATGACACAACGAAATCATAAACGGAAAATTTCGTTCTGCTTTCGTTTTGCAGTACGCTGTTCGAAGAGCAAAATTTATAATTGTAGCAGATTATTTGGAGAAGTCTTCGCTCCTTTTTCGCACTGAATTAATTACAGACTATTTATTGTGTGCGGAAAAATGATATTTGAGTTTTATTTGTGTTTTTTTTTTTGTTTATCATTTTCTTACATCATTGGTTTCTCTGATTTTTAGCGTTTATGTTTTATTTTGTTTTTGGAATTAGTAAAACTCTCCAAGGATATTTTCCGTTGTGTTTTCGCAAGCGTTTCGTTGTCTGTTTGTAGATCACAAAAAAATTTCGTTTCGCATCAGCAGCGTACTAGGCTTAACCGTGAATAAAAATTGGTAGGATAGGAACTAGGAATCTTATTTCAATACCAAATTAAAAACAAGTGAATTGTCCAGTTAATTTAAAAAAAAGTAAGAGGAGAGTAACAATATCGGCGGATTGGGTTATTTTTAAGAACAACAAGATTTAGTTTACTGCTACACGAATGCACCAAGAAAAGGAACCTGAACAGTTGCTAGCTGCTGCAACCTTAAAACAGATGCTCTACTTATTCGAAACCAAGAATATCATGAGACGAAAAGCTTCGAATCATTCAAATTTCTTATGTTCTCTTGTAATATTTTCTGCTACGACATATTGTGAACTATAAAGACCCGGAAAAATTTCTAATTATTTTTAGTTTGAGTGATGGCATTGACTTCGTTGAATTTTTTATATGAGTGCAGAGTGGGTGGTGGATGGCTGGTATTTATATGTTTGTTGGATGTAGGATGCTAGAACTTGGCTTATGTGTCTTCGGTTATGATGCAGGGTGTTGGACGTTGGTCTCAATTTGACCGATTAATGGGGTAGAGGTTTAAAGTGTATATTTTACATGTGTTGATTGTCAATTTCAAACAAAAATGTTTATTGTCTATTTCTACTGAATTTGAATTTTTACTTAAATGAGTATCTAAGTATTTTCTAATTATTAATTTAATTGTATTAAAAGAAGTATGTAAATGCCTTCTAAATACTATGAGTAAGAGTATTTTCTATAACCTTTTATATTGTTTTCACCTACATCTGCATTTATGTATGTACATACATACATATGTATGTAAACAATATGCGTTATATTTTATTTCATTGTAGATCCTTGTAAAATAACTCATCCCATTTAGTATGGTGTATTTTTAAATAATATAATGTATGTATATAAAATAAATGTTTACTGCGGAAAAGTCATTTCCTTAAAATTTTAATCCAACAATTAAAATAAAATTGACGCTTGTAATGAACCTCTACCCTATACAAACGTAAATTTACTTGATTAAAAAATTTCTTTGTCGATAAAGTGGGTACTTTAAATTAATTCCCCCAAAGGAATAATATGGCAGGCTCATTATATTTTCCTTGTTAACTAAATAAGTAAATACAAAAGCTGCGTAATTATTCTAATTACCTATTTATCAATTCATTTCAAAATGAAAGTGGTACAATATTGCGACTGCCAAATAAATCCGAAGTTAGCATCACACCCAACACAGATAGATTTTCAAATGAAGTAGGTAATATAATTTAATCCGATTATATAGGAAAAAATCTCGTTTTTTTTTGTTGTTTGCTGTTGCTGAATTCAATTAGAAATGGATGAAGAGACAAAAGAGCGAATTATTCGGCCTTTTGTTCGAAATAAACAAACTGAATAAAATTTGTTGATTCAAAATAATGTATAACCCAATTAGAGAGTCTTTTATAATATCGAAATGATTAATTTTGTTTGTACTCTGATTTATAACATAATAGATGGATGTACAACCTATATTTTAACTTTTAATTAGAGCAAATGATATAATTTAGTGAAAAATGACGTCAAAATTATCTTTTATTTCCCAAGACAAATTCACTTTTCAAAATGAGATAATTGCAACCAATATGCCCAAATTCATATTGGAAATTTTATATGAACATAAAAATAAAACTCTAGAGTTTAACGAAATGCTTTTGTGAAGCTGCAAATCTTTCGCACCATCCTATCAATATTGAAGGTCTACAATTGAATGTCTTTTGATCGAAAATCTCCGAATACGATCTATGGAAATTGGAAATCAGTAATAGAAACCAAAAAATTATAAACTTATGGCTTTTTTCGATTGGTGTCGGAATGACATACGTATGTCGAATTGTTTTTCCGGATTACCAATCGAAAAACCCATTTCTTCCATGTGACAAATGGGCTGTCAAACTAAATAAGAAAACTTCATAGATGAAAACACTTTTTTTTGTAATAATTTGGAATAAAACTCACTTCATTGGAAACACAGTATCAGGATCAAAGATACTCAATTATAAGAGGTTATAACACCCTTTTTAATTTGCCTACAAGCTACAACTGTCAGACTGCGGATAAAAAAAGAGATAGTATATGCGTGAACTCAACAAAAACCTTACACATAGACATGAAATAAAATTACAAATATACAAAAATGTAAACAAATGGGTAGTGGAGGGTGAAACGTACAAAAGATAAATATCAAAGGTCACGGTAGTAAACAACCAAGTTCTGGCACTACACCTTTTTTACAGGAACAAACTCAGGCGATTTTCGACCCTCCTCTAACTTCAGCACCCAAAACGTCAGAATCTTAAAATTCAGAATATTTGTTAGGCTGACTAAGCCTCATTAAATTTCAACCCCTAGCATAAGTATAGTTGCTGAGATATAGGTCTTTAAAAAATAGAAAAAACCGTAACTGACTGACTGACAGACCATCAAAATTTTGAAGAACTTCCTGACACCGCAGAATCTTGTTATTTCGCACACCAATATAGGTTTTGTGGTGCAACCAAAGGAAAAAATCGAAAAAATGAGATTTTCCATTCAGGGGGCGTGGTATACGCCCACGTTTTAAATTGTGAGTAATAAAAAGAAAACTTGCCAAGTAAACCGCCAAATTTTGGTCATTAAATAATAAATTTGTCTTATCATTTGGAGTTATTTTAATATTACTCTACTTTTAATAAGAATTTAGCGTACTTTTATATCTCACTACTTTTCACAGTTGATTTGTTACATACACGTTTTTATATAGAAGAACTTGGCTTACTTTTTAATATTTTTTTTTTGTTCTGATCTTAATAATTCAGTATCTTTGATCAGGATTCTGCAAAAGTATTTTTCAAATTTCACTTCAATAAACCTTAGAGGGAGTTTTGTGCAGTAATATCACAATCGCAGTGAAGGCTTCAAAGCTTTCGCATCACATTATTAATATGGAAGAATTACTATTACCAAAACAATTTTTTAAAGGCTAAAGTTATAGATATTTCACGACTCCCAGCTCAATCATGCGCTCAGTTAATTATGTTCAATTTTTATAATATGTTTGTTGATCAAATTTTCAAATTTCAATTATATAATGTTTTTATTTATGAGCTTTTTTGATCAGTTTTTTCTTATGCGAATTAAAACAATTCCATATTTACTCCCTACAATTCGTTGAAAATTCTCAACTTCTTCAGGGGTTACAATTTATTGAAACTTAATAAACACAATAATTAGAATATTTAAACATTGGACAATTTTTTTGTGAAGCTTACTTATTTTTTATATGATTTTACATTTTTTCGGATTATTAAGTAAATAATTTAATAAATAAATAATTATTAAATAAATAAATTCTTTAAAACAATTTAACAACAAAAAACTAAACTAAACAGGAAAAACACTTATATCACAGGCGGGTTACTTTATCACATTAGTGTAAGTTGCGCTAAGCTTGTAGGGAGTAAATATGGAATTGTTTTAATTCGCAGAGAAAAAGAAAAAACTGATCAAAAAAGCCCATAAATAAAAAAATTATTATCAATTTTGTTTAAATTTGTTTTGCCATTACCGTCAATTTATATTGATGCATTCGTGTAGTGCATCTTAGGGAAGAATGTATCTGTGATTTAATGAACACACCAGGTTGTGCTGAAGGGTTAGCTGAAGTGTATTTCTAGAAGTGCTAGTATTAAAGCTGAACTGTTTTAAGTGAGGAATACAACTGGCTATTTCACTAGAACACTTTTTATAGAAAAAAACAGGAAATATAATTAAAGACATGAAACTTTGCGTTGGCAGCAGTGCTCGAGAGTTGCAAATGGTTCCGTTAAATATCCGAAAATCGATATATCTTCATCATAATTTTATAAGGGATTGAATCCCTTAGACTCAAATGGGCTATAATTGGAGCACCTACAATGCTCAAATATGAGAATTTTACTTGAGCTTTAAAGGAATATAAAAGATTCATAGTTTACAGCTGGATCAGAAGTGGAAAAAAAATGTGTTCATACCCCCAAAAGATATGGTTGGCATATATCGAGAAATTAAAGCTGTTCAGTTTTCTTGATGCCAAGTATGAATTTACGGCATTGGGGTCGGCTCCAATTTTATCTACTATAGGAAATAACACTGAATTTTTGAACCAACAAATTCTTCGCAGTTTTCGATTCATCATTAATATCATTATTAACAATGGTTTTCAGATTAGAATTTAATGAACTTATGAAGTTCTACATCCGAAGGTTAAGAATGTGAATATGGAAATCAATATCAAAAAACTGGAGTCACTGTTGTCAGCAAAACAATGTAAGGGATTAGAAGTTTCAGACAAATGATCGTTTATGAATAAATGAGCTGGAGACAAAACGGAGCCCTGGGGTACACCAGCATTATGAATTTCAAAATATTGCCGCTAAACTATAATTATTTAAGAAAGATTGTTCAACAATGAAAACACTATCAGCCGAATTTATAAACGCATTATAGCGAGTGCATAAACCTATACACTTCTTATAATGCCTCTAAACACGAAAATTGTATTTATAAAACTTTGCAACGTTGAATAGTGGCATTATAAGCTGAACGCGTTTGAGGGTTGAATAGGGTCTGTATAGGGATATTTTAGTATCGAAATGTCACTTTGACTCACACACAACAATATAATACATAGATATTAGGGTAGCGCTTATTTTAGCAATGTTTGAATTTCTTTTTTATCCTCCCCTAAAAATTATTATTATGTACCTGTACAATGTACATACAAACACGTAGTGTATTTTTTTTTTGGAGGGGCTAGCTTAGTAACACCGAAAAATAATTATACGGATTGAATCCCAGCCTTTTTTCACCTTAAAATTAAAAAATAGAAATGTTTTTTTATTGGATACTACCTCTTCGAGGAATTAAATTTTTGCACACTTAATAGAACTTAAAATTGATGCCAAACTACTTAAAATGTGACAAATTTGGAAATTTTTTACCACTTTTAGGAAAGGACTTAGAATAATTTTAGACATTGTGATCAAAAGAGCCACCCTAATAGATATATTTTCTTTTCAATAAAAACACCACCGTGTAGAGTGAAGAAAACACAAATCTTCTAATGAATCAACAAAAATGATTTTTTTATTCCAAAATATATTACTTTATTGACAAACAACACAAAAACCACACAAATAACAATAATCTGAATAATAATATTAGGAAAAAATAAAAGAATCCAATATGCTGCGCAACAGAATTGTTTTTTTTTTTTGAACAGCTGAGATTGGTTTGTCAGTTTTTGGAAGTAAAACGTAATAGATTTCCTCTTTTTGGTACATTATTTGACACAAGCGTATTATAACTATACAGGGTAGGAAAATCTTTTATAAATAATAATTTATGTTGCGTTGAATAGTGGCTACATAAATGCTTATGCATTACATAACTATTCAGCCGTTTAGAGGTGTTTGGCGAATTCTAATAAATAAGGCTGTATGTTTTCTAGTGTAATGCTTCATTTTTGCTTATGATTACCAACACTTAACTACACGAATGGTCGTAAACTCAAATCTTTTGAAATTTTGGGACACTCTTTATATTTACCATGAGTTCACCATCACAAGATCGATTGCTACGGAAACTGTACTGCCTCCTGCCAGTCATTAAGAAAATTTTCGTTCTTCATAAAATATTTCTTAAGCTGATAGTTAATTAGCATTTCCAAGACCTGGGAGAGAATGGAAGAAAGTGCTATTGGGCGATTATTAAAAGGGGAAGAAGATTCGCCTTTTTTTGGGACAATTTGGTAGCAAACTTCTATATGTTGTCTTATTATTTGTATACATATTTTTTTGTTAAAATCATACAATTTTGGAAAACTATATTTAATAAAACAGTTACTTGTTGCCAAGTAACCTCAAAAACATACCAACAATGATTGTCTATAAATTAAAACTGGATTATATTAATGCCAGCAATAAATTAAGCGTTTTATTATTCTCCAATTAAATAATATTTAATTCATATTAATGTTATACAATGTGATGTTCCCAGTTAGTATAACTATGTATATTCTATATAGGTAGGTAAGGTGTGTGTGTGAATTCTCTTAGAATTTGTGTTGATATAGATTTGTTCAAACAATTAATTGTTATTTATTGATGAAGAGAGACGACATTCATTATCGATGCATAAATTTTACACTGCCGGAATTCCATCATTAAATTGAGCATAAATGTTTGAATATCAGATATGTAGTTCTAGGTACGACAAAGGTCGTGAGAAGACATTTTTGTTTTATTTAAAAAAAAAATCTATAATTTAGTTTAATAGTAAATATACGTTTATTTCAAAATGCGCGGCGAATGTTTTTGTTAATTTAATTTGCAGTTTTAAATCAACATTACTTTAAAGGCTTGTGTCGAAAATGTCTAAATAAAATTCGAATAAGTTTTTTTTAAGGATTTTGTAACAAACACGCCATTTTTTAATTAATAGAAATAAGAAAAACAGTGGATTGATGTTTGCATTCTGCAGTAAACGTTGCTATACTAGATATTTTTGGTAAAACTGTACATTATAACTATACTAAAAACATTTCAAATTTAAAATGAGTGCGACTGGAAGATGTTAAGCAACTTTTTAAAAAAAGCCATATTAAGGTGTAGAATATTATTAATAATGGAATAAGGGAAAATTTCTGTACATTATCTAAACATAAAGTTTATATAATATGTAATTCCTAATAAGGCTGACAGGTTAGCCAGCAATTATATAAATAAATCAATTTGTTACTCACCTACTGAACAAAAACATAAATATAGAGCTTTTTCAGGATACATTTGAATTTAATACTTGAACAGTTTGCCGCAAATATATTTGAAAAATAAGAAAACTGGGCTCATTTATCAAGAAACTATTTGAAAAAGTTTTGAAATTTATCTAAATCATATAATACTTTCACAGTTATTTCAAAAGTCTTTTGACTTTCTTAAATACTTTTCGATACAACATAATCTAGTCTAAAATAAATTTAAGAATTTAGTGGGAAAGTTTGAAAAAAAAATTTAACTACGAAATACCTACTCTCTCTCATTAAATCTACACTGATAAACTGTAGAAAGTGTAATTAAATGAAAACCAAAGTAAGTGAAATAACTTCAAATATAAATATTTTTATTTTATTGCAAGTGCAACCAAAAGCAACCGCAAAGAAATATATAAAAACAAAAAAATGGGAAGTTAAATTCTCCAAGGATCCATAAATAAGAAAATCCTTTGAGAAATACCTAAGTATATTATACCAACTTTATTTATACTGTGCATTTATATTTACTTCCTTTTTCTCTAAGTATACTTTATTACTTATTTTATTTTGTATTCTATATTTTCTGTTGTTAGTGCAAAAACGTTTCTTATATATTTATTATGTAGTATTTGATTTTTCCAGCTCTGCTCGCTGAAATTCTGATCGCTTCACTGCATTTTCTTTTTTTTTATTTCATTCCCAGGATAGTTAAAGACTTCTAAAAGCTCAAATATATGGTCGATATTGGTATATACAGATGTGAAACGAAAAAAAAAACTGTATTTTTTAATTGTAGATACCTTTTACTTACATGTGCTATACTTTTCCTTTCCAGTGAGAAGAGTTTTGTTATTACAATAGTTTAAGGAAATGAGATCTACTATACTACCATGCTTGGAAAATTCTATGACTTCTTAGGAATAACTGAAGCAACATCATGTTAACAAAAATTTTAAATATTATAAATAAATTTAAGAGTACAAGTTTTGGGGGATCGGTTAAGATACCAGGGTCCTATTTCACAGAACATACATCACAGAAATGTATGTGACGTAAAATAGGCCCCATATGAGTGGGAGTAAATTTTAAATTTTTTTAAAATCATGCGTTTTCTAAGTTGACGCATAGTTTTTGTAAAAATTCAAAATTTACAATGAGCCAAATTTGGCGACTACTTTAAGGTATACATACATTCATACAATGTAGGTGATGTATGTTCCGTGAAATAGGCCCCAGGACATAATTTAGTGGAAAGTAAAATAACTTGAAACTCTCAACCATTCCTTTCTAGGATGGGTATTTCTAAATACCTATAATAGATGGAACCTATAATTATTGTATAGATGAAACCAAATTTAAAGTCTATAGGCAATGTAGTAAATTTAAGTGTTGCCAAAATCCGATTTAAATCGTACAGAGGGATCTATAAAAATCCGTATATTCAAAATAGACGTGGTTTTTTAGGAATCTTTACATAGTACAGTAGAAAATTAAAAAAAAAAAACACATCGGCGGCGCGCGGTAGCCTAGTTTTTATATTCACATTTATGTAGTACATTTAAACAATTTATAACTACTCCATGAACACATCTATCGAGTATAATTAATCGTACGAATATCTAAGAACAAATCTAACAAAATCCAATTCGAAACTCGAATAAACGTCAAACTATCCAAAGTAAGATTCTACTTTAGCTTTTTATCGGTCGTAATACTACTGGCGATGTTGTATTTGTAATGCATGTAAAGTCTTACTATACAGCGGGTTACTTTTCCAATTGCCACTAAAACACGCCTAATGTCTTCGAATGAAGATATTTTGGTGTATAGAATATTATGAATAGAACCCAGACAAAAAAAAATTTAAATTAAATGTTCATTGAAACTTTATTTAGTATTGAGTGACATCAAACACAGTGGTTAAGTTTTATAAAACATATAATAAATGCCAACTGTAAAATGTAAATATCAGAATAGAATATGGGTGGGAAAATCTGAGTTTTATTTATAGTTTAGATAAATGTTAACGAAATCAAATATTTATTTCTTGAAATTTTGAAAGGGGAGCACTGCGGAGCGAAAAAAGTGCTTTATCAGTTTTTGGTGTGTTAAGACTTTAATAAAACAGGTTTTGACCTAAAACAACTTTGGATTTTTTAATTTTAAAAATTCCAATTAGTCCGAATTTTTAAAAATCAAAAAGTTATGTTAGATCAAACCCTGTTTTGTATTAAAAAAGTTTAAAACTTACGAGTTGTTTTTTCTTCACATTCTTTGTCGAGTAAGCTTAGATAAAGCTGCAAAATATAATCGGATACTCATCATAAGTTCATGTGTTAGTGGTTTTGAAAAATAGAATGAATGAAAGGACCGAATATCTTTTCAATTCATGCAATTATCATCAAGTGTTCTACAGCAAATTCATTTTTGAAAAAAGTTTCGAAAACCTCATCTTCAACTATACGCAGGGCCTACAACTTTAATTTTTTATTTTTTTGGAACAGATGGTTATAATAGTTTTTAAAATCCGAACAAAAATTCAAAAGTTAGGAGTTTAAATTTTGTTCATAACTTTTGAAATCCTGTACATAGAGGTCTAAAACTGGGAATAATGTTGGGAACAATTTTAAAAATCTAGAACAACTTTCAAAAATTTGATTTTGATTTGATTTAAAACGCCTTTTTTGAATATTTTTCAAAAAAAAATTTGGTCTTTAGTTTATAAAAAGTTATTCAAGGTCAAATGTCGAAAATGAAGTCTGTTTGTAGGAAACTTGACCATTTGACCATTTTTTAAGTTCCAATATTTCTTAAAACATACTTCAAACTGAAAAAGTTAACATGACTTAACACAAAATTTGAGCATAGGTATCTACTATTTTGATTTTTTCGAAACAACTGCACTATTTAAGAGAATAGAAGAAAAACCGGTATTTTCTACTTTGACCAAATTTTTTAAATACTGAAATCCCTGAAATTTAATAGATAGGTATACTTACTAAAAGACAATATTTTAATTCTTTCTAATAAATGATAAAATAATATGCAAATTTTCCAAACGAAAATTTGATAAAATTTACCCGTCAAAAATTGTAAGCGATAAACCTTAATTTTTGGCACTCCGCTTATTTTCGAGGGATTAATATCAATTGTAACTGATCGTATGGAAAAAAAATATTAAAAAATTTTCTATAGAAAATTTTGTAGTCGATAAAATAAGAATAAAATATTTTTCGATAACTTTGCCATTTAAGAATAAAAATCGAAAAATCTGTATCTCTAACTTTTCCATTTTTTTAAAATAATATGTCTCTTAAATGATCAATGGCAAGAGGGATATATTAATATTTTATATTGTATAAACTTTGCATTATTTATATAGGAGTTTATATAGGAGTTATATTCGAAAATGGCCATATCATTTAAAGGGTTATTCCGAGAAAAAATAAGTTGATATTTTTTGTTCAAAATCACAAGATCTACAAGCTGTGCATGAAATATATCTCTCTAGTGTCTACCCTTTAAGAGATATTCATATGTTAAAAACCGTTATTTTCAACATGTAAACCTGTTTAAATTTGTATGCAAGCCCGATCTGGTTATTGACTTTTTAGCAAGGATTCTTTATGTCAAAATAAGGACAATTGCTTTTAAAAATCTTAACTGCCATTTTTTCCTAGTTTGGTCTTTTTTTGTATAATTATTTTCTAATAGGACTCTCATCTGAAGAAATCTCAAAATAAGTCAATTTTTATTGATATTTAACAGAAAATTTGAAAATTTTGGCATTTTGTTCACGAGGTTTGAAATATAACTTGCGAATCAAAGAAGAATATAATTAATCCATGGGCACTTTCATATACCATATACTTTCAGTATTTTCTTAAAAAGATAATAATAAAATACGATAATGCGATAATGCGATACGCTATCAAGTTGAGACTATATGTAGAAAGGCACGTCCGAAATAATACAGTTTAAAGGCAGCTTTTAAAATTTAAAATGTATATAAAACAAAAAGTATTCTAAAATAACCCTTAGTTTAGCTATAGGAGTTGTTGATACAGAGGAACAGAGACAGACAAATGGTATAGGTACGTACATACACATCTGTTATGTGAAAAAGCAGTTTTTTTAGCTTTCTCATAATTTAAACATTATGTTAGACTACAATCTCGATTTTTGTTTCTTGTGTCATTTCAATAATACATATTTACAAGCTAAAATAAATTCACAGCAAAAATATATTCCACATACGCCCGAGTGACCAACGAACTCATTTTGTCGTTTTATTTATTCAAATGTAATTAACAAAAAAAAATGTATATTTACATAACATGCTCGACTATGACAGCTAATTTAAGCATAAATAAATCGAAATGTTATTTGCTAATAATATTTCATTACAATTAAACAGTTAACTCATGCGAATGTTAAATAAATTGTATTAAAAATATGTATTCCCATCCTCTAGAAAATTATATACGATTCAAAGGTCTGAGTGCTTGCAACATTAATTCAAAATAACATATATACATATTTATATATATTTTGCAATAAAACAACCGAACGCAATGATTCATCGCACTAAATATATCTGACGCTGGCTGTAGGTATAGATAAAAATAATAAAATCCTTTCCAGAAGACTATCTACACGTAAATATGAATGTAGTAGGGTATAGATGTGTGTTGGAAAAGAAAAACTATACGGGAACTTTTAAGGTCGTAAATTAACATTGCTATCACAAAAGTCACACAAATAAAATCGTTGAAATTCCCATAAAAAGAACTATATGGGCAGAAGGCAGTATACAAAAAAAAAAATGGCTGAACAATTTTTAAATAATGTTTTTCCATACAAATGAACTCTAAAGGACGACCATACGTATGTGCCTAACAGTCTACACACAAACAGCTTATATATTGTCATTTCTAAGTCCTTCTAACAGAGTGATTTATTTTTTTTTTTTTATTTTTCTTCTTTTATTTGCATAGGTTAGATATACCTATTAGAAATAGTTTGTAGTTTGGTGTCAGTATTTGATACTCTACACGGCCACCAGGACACATTCCCATGGTGGATGTATGCGGAATGTGGATCGGAAGAGATATGCGTATGTTCACAAATCAATAGCACTCCATTCGACCACGAATAGTAAATATACCTTCACATCCTCATGCGAACATAGAATGTGCCATGAAATATCACAAAATAATGGAAATGTCTGTGCAACATCACAAAAGCCTTCCATTCGATTCGGGATTCGATTTGGCACCCAGCAAAACTATATACATATATATGTAGAGTGCGGTGCCAGTTCAATGGTTCGGTCTCTATGAGTAGATGGCAGACTGTGGGAATATTTCTCGAGAAAAGGAGAATTTTGTCTATTTTTGTGGTGGTATTTTCTGAGCCACAATGCTATGAGCAATAAATTATATGTTCTAGCACGTTTTTCCTTTTGCACACACAAAATCAGACAAACACCAAGCCAGAAGGCAGACACTCTCGCATGCATGGTGCCAGAGGATGGGGTAGTATAAAATTATTGTAGACAAACAGAAACGTATTTTTAAAAGCTTGAAGAAAAAGAGGGCAACATTTATCAGATATTGGTACAGACTTATGTATGTAGGCATACAAACTAAAGCTTCATTTCACGGTTTGTTTGTTTGGTTCTTTTTTCAGAAGATTATAGAAGATTTTGAAAATTCTGGTTTCGCTTCGCAAAGATTCTTTTACATTGAAAGGGGTTGGTTCTTTTTTCATATAGAACCTATATAGCTGTCATGTGGCAAATCTTTTAATTTGGTACACCCTTCACTATCTGACATTCAAAAAATTTATCGAATTTGACTTTTTTGTATCAACTCAAATACACATAGGTTTGTGTAATATAATATAAGGCTGACTGTTTAAGAGATGTACAAATTTGGCACAAAAATCTTGTGAAGAACCTTTAATGTGCTAAAAATTAAATAGAAAGAAAATTACAGTTTTTTTCAGATTTTAATTTTACCCCCTTCGTCTCCCTATTTTTATAACTACAATGAACAAATACATTGGTATGGCTATACAGGGTGATTATCGAAACATGAAACAAAAAGCTGAAACGTGTAGATAAATTCAAGTAAAAAAAATAAATCGCCTGGCAGGGGTGGAGAGCTTAATCAAATCTTAACTTAAATCTTAATCTTATTTTAAAAATCGTTAGTGTAGTTTTATAAAGCCACACGGCTTCGTTTGGTATTTTTCATCAAATTTAGAATTTAAAATGTGAAAATGATATGAATTTGGGTCTTCAAACAACCCTTTAACAATTAATTTTTGGCTCACTTAAATAATTTGTATACAAAAATGTATGATCCAGAACTTTGCAGACAATGCGTCCGCTGATGTTTGAACAATCACCAAAGTCGTATTACTTGTTCGATTTTAAAAAACTAAAGGGCAATCGCTTCGTCTCGACAAAATCTAGTGCCGATATTTTTTAGTTTTTTTTTATTTGCTTTAAGAAAAAAGTTATGGCGAATAGATTCGAAAACCACCAAAAAATTAACAAAAAAAACTTTGGCCTTCAGTCACCACTGTAATTTTCGCCGCATTTTCATTAAAATTACAGCAATCTCTTCGTCTCGGCAAAATCTAGTGAGACAAAGCGATTGCGAAAATTACAGTGGTGGCTGAAGGCCAAAATTTATTTAGTTAATTTTTTGGTGGTTTTTGAATATTTTGACCATAACTTTTTTCTCTTTAACTCCAGCGGACGCAAAGTTCAGGATCATGAAAATTTAGCAGTCTGAGAGTGTAACGACATTTATTGGCGATATACCATTTTTGTGAGAGACGAAAATTAGTCGATTTTCAATCTCGAATAGCGTTTGTCATTTCTTAGAATCAATATTTTCTCCTTCACATATGTACCTACATAAATAAAATGGAATTTTTAGATATCGCTACCATTAAACCCTGAAAGTATGCAATTTTGGGCTTTCACGATTTTACGACTTTTTGGTCGAAATTTTATTTTGTTCTTACTTGGTTCAATACGAGTCCAACAAAAAAAAACCCATGGAAATCGAATGATTTTCAGTCAAAATTCAGTCAACCGTTTTCGAGAAGAGCGAAAATAAAAAAGAAATGGTTCTGTGGGAGGTACCATTAAAAACCATTCTGCTGAAATTTTTTTCAACGAAATCTAGCACATGCCTTTTAAAACTAATTCCATTTTTTTAAGTATAGTATGTACCTATATGGACTAATATTTTGGAAGAATAAAGGATCCCCCACACCAATGCGAATCTGTCGCGGAGACGACGAAAACAATAATAACAACACGTATATAGGTTGTTAACGGTCATTGCCGCGCAATATTCGCGTTGGTGTGGGGGATTTTTACGATTTAAAAGAAATGCTAAAAAAAATTACATGTCAGGTATGACGTAACGTTATTTTTGATCTTAAATTTGTTTTTTTAAATGTGTCCGAAAAACGCTATGGAACCAAGTTTTAGGAATATCGACTTATCCGATTAGGCTGTAGACAGGCAGATGGACAGAATAGCGAGACACACTTTTTTCGTCGTCTCGTAATCTAAATTTAGGTACTAAACACTAAAAGTAGAATTTGATTTGCATTACATATTTTAATTTCCTCAAATTATTATAGAAGAAGGAGTATTGCATTTGACTAAAAATTAATAAAATGAATATTAATTACAAACAAGCACTTCGTTTATTCGGTTTTGAAAAAATCAGTAGGTATATATAATACATTTTATTTTTTTTTTCGAAATTTTAAGTTTGTAATTTTTTCCTCATAATATAAACTATTCATTAAAATAACGTGGTTAAGTAATTAAATAATAACTTTCTGGCTTAACAAACTAAGAAGCCATAGTATATTCAAATATAGTATTGTAAGTGTTGCCATTTTTTTTTACAATTTTTTTTTTACCCAATTTATATTTATTTTAGAAAAATAAAAGGAACCTATATTTTGCCCAATCTGAAAAATTGAGAAGATATGCAATTCTGATAATTTTCATCATACGCTCAGTCTTATTGAAGAGGGTGCCAAATTAAGTGTCAACTGCAGCCGCTCGAGATTAAAATTAAAAATCAAATTTCCTTTCTGCTAACTAAAAATATAGTTGTCAATTTACAAATTCAGTTAGCTGATATTAGGTATGTAATATGTATGTACAATTTATGTTATAATATATGCAGTAAGAACATAGTTTTGCAAATCTCAGAAATAGTACTTTTATCTAAAATATGTTTAGTATTTTTGAAAGCTCATATACTTTTAAATTAATATTTGCGTTTGTTTGGAAGAGCATTTAATCGATAGTTTTTCCGATTGGATGTTTTTTGGTAAGTTTGCTTTCAATCCCAATTTTGAGTAAATTTAGTTTAAAGTTGCACAACGCAACCACTCATTTACACCATGTACGGAGGCGACAACCGCGACGCGACGCACTGTGGTCCAAAATGATTTTTTTAGTTTCAAAAATCATAACTTTTGAACGCGTAAAGATGTGGATATAATTTTGTTTCTTCTTAAATTTCTAAAGCTATAAAAATAGTGATTTTTAAGAAAACTGCTTTATAGGGTGTTTCTTAATCTTTTGAGACAGGACAGTGTAGGAAAAAAGTAAATGGACCAAAATATTAATTAATATTTTTTTTTTTTTTTTATAAAATTAAATAATTATATACTTTAATTTTCAGTTAAATAAATCACTGGCATTATTATGATTTTCAACATTAAATATAGATATAGACTTACTTTTTCTGGGCAATAACTCTTTTGTAGCTCTTTTTGAGATTTCACATCCCTTAAAAATGAATTATATAATTGGATACGATTATATAGCCAGCATATTATATAAATCTTTATTTTGAAGTTTCCTCGAAACCTTGCAGGTATTTTTTTTTTATATTTCCTCAAAACATTACAGTTGCAATTCTGCATATGATTTAAAAATATATAGTCAGGCTGAAAAATCATGGTAATTTTTTAGCGGGATCAAGCGGGATTTTTTTTTGTTTTATTTGTAAAAATATTAAAAAAAATGTTGTTTAAATTAAAAATTTTATCTTACAATACTAACGAATAATACCATCATGTCAGATTGAACAATAGTAAGATTTTCATTGAATATGCCATAATTGCAATAAAGAAAATAAATTAATTCGTTTTTTGTTATTTTTTTTACTCTATAACAAAATTTTCCAACTTTGAAAAGCTGTATAAACCAAACAATTTAAAAAAAATTTTTATGTTTGCTGTTTTTGAAGCTCTGTCTAAATTTCTATTAAAAAAAAAATTTAAAAAAAAACATCGGATTTTGTATTTTTGCCGCAACTTTTGGCTTTTTGGACCACAGTGCCGTGCCATGCGGAAAAAATACATCAAAACAAACAACTGATTATTTCAGGGATGTGACCCGGTATTATATTATATTATTTGGTATAATATTATCAATTTCGGGTCGACCCGAAATAGGTGCGAAATCGGTGCGAAACTATTTCCGTCACTAAACTCGGTCCGAAATTAAACTCTAATTTCGGGTCGACCCGAAACTAAATTAATTATATGAATTTAGTTTCGGGTCGACCCGAAATTAAATTATTTATTAGAATTTAGTTTCGGGTCGACCCGGTATTAAATATTTAATACCATTCCGGGTCACATCCCTGGATTATTTTACCTTATTACATACGTTTTTCTCAAAATGTATTGAATTTAGAATTTTAGATTTCTCAAAAGAATGTTAAAATTTTAAAACATAATATGTACAATGTACATACAAAAGAAACTGAACCCTCCCTTTCATCCAAAAAAATTAATAAAATTATTGAAATAAATAAAAATCTGTGGTTTAAATTTAGGATATACTTTAAATTAATATAAGGATGTGTTTAATACGTCAAAACAAAACACTCCACTTAGTTTCAGTTTTATCAGATTTTTGGGGAAGTTAAAGTGCAATTTCACTGGTTTATGAAAGTTGATACAAAATGAAGTTGTTTAAAAGTGGGCTCCAGGTAGGGTTACCAGCTCTAAAATCAGAAAAGCCTGACAGTAAAGAATGAAAAGCCTGATTTTTGAGAAAAAAGCCTGACAAATAAAAAATATTTTTTTCCTTTTTGAAACTTCATTTAAAAAAAAACAAAAAAAAATTCATTGATTACTTACCTTGATTCGGATGTACGAAGACGACGCGACGATAAAAAGGTTGCAATTGCAATCTGCAGCAGACACAAATAAAAGCACACACAAAAATACGTCATAAAATGGAAGATATGACACTTCCACTGCACAATTGGGTGATTCAAAATAACACCTTTCTCGAAATTCAACCGGGAACGGGCAAAATTATGAAGCTTAAGCTAAGTACAGACGACTGTCACTTACAATATTGTCAGATCTGCCAGTAAAAAAAACTGTTCCAAATGTCTTATAATCGTCTGAACACACAATTTTGTCTGACAATATTGTCAGAAACGTCATTGTCAGACAAAAAATTGTCAGGTATCTAACAATCGTCTGAACACACAATTTTGATCATTGTCAGTCGATTAGGACATTGTCAGACTCATTGGTCATTGTCAGATGTTATCATCTTTATCTGTCCGAAATGTCAATGAGTTGCTTAAAGAGAGATAAAAAAAGAATTTGGAAGAAATCTACCAACCGTGTGAACGGACAATTTTTCATTGTAAGAAATTTGTGAACTGTCAGCTAATTGTTAGCTACTGTCAGACCATTGACAGTTCTGAGAATATTGTAAGATCTGACAATCGTTTGTACTTAGCTTTAGATTGAAAACAAAGAATTCAAAATCGAACAGCATTTAGCGGTAGCTACCAGCGCCTTTTCAATAATTTTGCTTGAAAATCTTTGAAAATCGGAATTTTTCTCAAATGTTAAAAGCTGCATAACTTTTCGAGTTTTGGGGATAAAAGCATGACATTTTCAGGGATTTCATAATTTCGCCCGGTCTCGGTTGAATTTCTAGAAAGGCGTTTTTTTGAATTACCCTATTGCACAATTCTTTGTCTCTTTCTAAAAAGTGACAACTAAATGAAAAAAATGAATGTATGTTTACTGCGATATACAAGCATTTCGATTTGAAACATTTAGTAAACGTTTTTCTCTAACGACTATATTTTCTGCAATAATTATAAAAACGCCTGACAAAAGACGAAACCTGGCCAAAGCCTAATTGGACATTAAAAGCCTGACGCGTCAGGCGAAATCCTGACGGATGGTAAGCCTAGCTCCAGGTCGATAGAAAAAGATGCCATATGATGTGCAACGTTTCGAGCGTGAATACACTCTTCATCAGGCCTTTTATTGAAAAAATATATATATGTAACAATATAAAAACAAATTCATGTATAAAATCATACAAATGTCAATTACACTTACAACATAAATTATTCAACAGACTTTTTTATCACAGCATTTATGCAATATGATGCGAGACATAATCAAGATAAACCTATAAAAATTGATAAATCAAATTAAAAATGTTTTCTTACGGAACAATAAAATAAGATGAAATAATAAAATATTAATTTTTACATTTTCACAAGACTTAATCGTTAATATGCCACTACTATCCGTAGTATTCCTTTTGGTGTCTACTGTGGTTTTATTTCCTCTTAACCAGCTGGTTATATATAATGCTTAAACTTTCACAATCAGATCTTCTATTAACTGCATTCTCTGTGTTGTTGATGTGCAGCATTTCCAGCAACATTCTCTTATATCAGAGCGGTGGCCTTAAAGACGGTTGCGCAGTTTTTGTTTAGAGGTACCTTCATATACCGATGAACAATCCATCCCTTTTCCCCCCAGACAGTTGATCTTGTAGACGACGTCAGACTTATCCAGTTTGCCGATCCTTCCTTTAGTGTTAGTAAACAACAAAGACTTAAAAACTTAACATTGAATTTAGTTCTGTTCTTTGTTTTCCATCGTGGAGTAGTTGTGACCAGTTTTTTATATACGCCATCGCCTCTGTGTGCGGTCTGGAAAGTTGTAAATTAAAACACAATAAAAATTGTACTTTGTGTTAGTAGAAATGGAAATTTTGACTGATGATTGAATATGTACTGTAGGAAACGATTTTTTAGCTGGAGCTGCGTACCACCCGGCTAAAATTCTTGCTTAATTTTGGAGAAAATTTTCTATGAAAGCAAAAGTATAGCGGATCAGCGTAACTGGCTTTGACAACAAAGAACAGGTTTTGAATCTAAACTTTCCAATCAACAAATCGTTTCTTGAAAATCTAAAAATTGGGTATTTGCGGAGATATATATGTACATACCACTATATAGTATATACACTATACAGTGCGATTCACTTGTTTAGACGGACCATTTTTTTTTAATAAATTCTATTTTTTTTCTTCCGTATTTGTATTAATTATTATATAAAACTATTGAACTTATGAGAAAGGTTATTTAGTTCTCAATGAAAAAAACACAAGTATAGATGCTTGGCGAGATTCAATTAACGGTTTTCTTTCTACCTTTTCTTCTCGTTCATGAAAAAACAATATAGAATTTTGAAGGTTTGAATGAACAACAACACTTGAGTGAGCTACCACCAAGTTTTTATAAGCTGGAGTTATAGCTATTATAGGTATATAGAATTTTGTTGGTTTATATAATTAAACGCCACCTGCAAAAGGTGCGGAAAAATAGAACATAGGATTTTTTCTTAATTATTTTTTTATTTTATTTTAGAGTTTTTACTTAAATTCCCTTTATTTTCAGTACTAAATACAATCTACATGATTTAAAATTTCACCAAAAATTCTAAATTTTAGAGAAACGTACACATCAGGAAATCTTCGTCCAGGAAATGCAAACAGCTCTTCAGAGGTTTCATAGTGATTGCCTCCCTCGTATATTTGACGGGTTTAGCCATCCCAAAATAATCTCAATTATGTTGAGATCAGTTGAATATGGTGGCCACGGCAGCAACTCAACATTTTCAACAGCAAGAAAAGTTTTTACAACGCGGGGGTTGTGTATCCGTGCATTATCTTGTTGAAAAATCCACTGGAGTGGTCCAAACAGTTCATTTATTGCGGGAAAAGCTGATTGCTGAAACCCAATTCGAAAGCACTATAGTAAAAAATTTCACCCCACCCCAACCCCCCCCCCCCCCCCCCTTTAAATTTAATTAATGTATTTTCATTTTGTAGAGGAGTTTATTTACAAACAAATTGATTTAGTTTTTGAATTATACCTAAGCAAAAGCCCACATATAAAAGATTTTGTTTTTTAACATTTCAATGGACTATCTTTTTGGATGTAATATGAAACGACATAGCAACAGAAGAGGCTACAGGTGCTTTAAAACTTGTTCATTAAGAAGAAACTTCATCAGTTTAAAGGTCAAATTTTCAAAGAAAATTTATTTGTGTGTAACTTAATGACACAATGCCACAATGAGAGAAAAAAATAAATATGATTTTATCCAGGAATCACTGTTATAATTAATTTTTTGACTTGTTTGCAATGAAATGCTCCCTCCATAGTGATAGAGATGAATGTTTTATATAAATTGGAATAGGAACCCCTAATTTTTTTATCTCTGACTGAGATTGACATTCAATATTCGAAATGAAAAATTAAATACATAACTATTCGCCATTTAATTTTTTTCTTATTTTTTCAATAAGCCAGAAGACCTTTAAATAGAATTGAAGGTAAAAAGTTTTTATAATGCTCATCAGCAAATTTTAGATATAATTTCTATAATTTTTCTAGATTGAAATTTATCCAACTCGATATATAGGTCGAGGTCATACCCAAACTTCACAGTTTTATTTTTATTTCTGTTTCAATCTTGATTCTAATGGTTAAATGATATCAATGTCACCTGTATAAACAATATTTCCACAACTTATTTCACGTAAACCATCGATCTTTGGTTTTTTTTTCAACTTTCTATCGATGTAAAATTTATTGTTTTTTATACCAAGGATATAGCCAGTGAGACAGGTGTGGTAAAATTTAAAGTTTGATTTTTACATAAAAAAATCTATAAAAGAAGAAAAAAAAAAGCCAACAAAATTCTTCATCGGATGGAACTCTCATCAATATTTAGGATTCCCTCCTCCCTCACTGAATTCCGCCCTTTCATTGTGCAATCACAGGCTCTTTTTGTATTTTTAGGGCTGTGCAGCTCTCATATCTTTTTATATATATATCAGATGTGGTTCTGATAGAAGTTGATTAAAAATCTGCACGTTCAATGTTAAACCAAACCAACACCAGGACCTGAGAGGGGCCGCCAGTGTTGTTGTGCTGCTGCTGTGTGGCAGTAAGAAATATAAAAAATATATATAGAGAGAGATAGAAATGATTTCTTGATTAAAATTGCAGGTGATATGATAACAAACCTGGGTTGGGTTTTGGGTATATACCCTACATTCATTCACTATACCTTCTATCGAATGCATTTTCATATACATATATATACCTCTCCCTCTTTCACCATGCTTGTGCTCTGCTTTTCATTTTCAATCATCAGTATGCCGAACTGTAAAACTCATACCAAAGAAATGAAAACACAAAATTATACAAAAAAGGACAGAATACTGCTGCAGTTACATGGGTACCCTACCCTCAACTCAACTCTCCTTTTATTTTATTTTTTGTGTTGATGAATTGGAAGTATTCTCTATGCTGACAATATATACTCAAGTAGCACACTGGTGTATAATCTGGTGTAAATTCGTGAATTTTGGTGTAAAATTGAGAAAACTGAAAAATAAATTCATATTTCGGTGTATTTGTCAAAATATATGGTGTAAAAATTACACCAACGTCTTTTCTGTGCAAAATTTTAACATTTCTTTTGAAATTCAGTGCAAAAAATAAACCGATGTTTAGCTGTTTTTATAATACACCATATATGGTGCATAAAATTGTTCGATTCTTAAACCAACAAAAATGGTATATTTTTTACACTATTTTATAGATAAAATATACCATTTTATATGGGCAGCTACATTTCGGTGTAGGACTTTCATCGTGTGGAAATAAAATGCACCAAACTACGTAATGTAGTAAACAAGAAAAAGTCAGTGCAATTGTTTAGTCGTCATTTCGTTGTTAACCGGTAACTGCATTTTTGTATTAAATAATATTCACAAAAATGAGTTCCTCGAAATTTAATAATTATTTGAAGTGGTATCGTAGGAAAAAAAATTTTTAAGCAAATTAAATAAACAAATTAAAGATAACAACATCCAGCAAAATCAACGAAACTTATTTGGATATTCGGGAAACATCAACTTTTATATTCGGCAAAAAACTCTAATTGTTCATTATCTGGAGAAAATATTATATCAAATGAACCTAATATTGTTTTGCAGTCAAATGAAATATTAATGGATTCAATTTCGAACGATGATTTGGATGAAAATGACGAAGTTGTGGAAAACATATATCGCGAAGTGGAACCGTCTACGGAAGATTGCGTCATTGATGACGTGGACGAACATATTGATTTCATGTCTAAATTGGCCGATTGGGCTATTAAATATAAAATAACACATACTGCAGTATCTGAGTTACTTGTTTTATTGCGAAGTGAAGGAAAAGCTGAACTGCCAAAAGATGCGCGTACGTTGCTACATACACCACGGAATGTTGATATAAAAACAATGGGATCCGGTTCATTCTGGTACTATGGCATCGAAAATTGTTTACGCATTGCATTTCGTCAATCAAATAACACAATGCAAGCTCTTCTCAATTTCAATGTTGACGGGTTACCACTGTTCCGAAGTAGCAAATTTCAATTTTGGCCGATATTAATGAACATAGCCAATAAGCCTGAAATTAGACCAATGGCTGTAGCAATTTATTTCGGCGATGCAAAGCCACCATCTAGTGAGGAATTTTTGAGACAACATGTTAATGAAATTAATGCTCTAATTTTAAATGGAATCGATTTAGCAAACGGATCAAAAATATTGATCAAAGTCAATGCGTATATTGCAGACACACCAGCTCGGGCATTTATCAAATGTAAGTATACAAATCATGGTTTGACTTTGTTTGAATTAATATTGTTGAACTCTACAGGCGTCAAGACACACACCACATATAGTAGTTGTACAAAATGTAATGTTATTGGAGAATTTGATCGATCAGGAAACCATATGAGCTTTCCAAGATTAGATTGTCAACGAAGAACAAACAAGTTCCATGGCTTTTGATTCAGGGGCAGAGGAATGGTTGGCATCTGAAGATTATGAAGGCGTATCCTTTCCCAGGTTACCAATCACTGCCATTCATGTCTTAAATCTCTTCAACGACAAATTAAGCGAAGACAAAGATAATTACGCTGAAAATGCAACAGAGTTTGTTGTATCAAAGCTTAAGCAGCTAAAAAACACGACTAAGCAATTTACACGTAGAACGCAACTCAAATCTATGCTTTTCTCTGATGCCTTACTTAGAACCTGCTCATGGAAAATAGCTGGAAAGAAAAAGCCAAATAAGTTTTCCCAGCTTAATGCTGTTATATCTTTATTTATAAATGTTGTAAACGCAAGTGTTGAAGAGAAAATTGATTTGAATGGCACTCAAAAATATTTTCGAGATTTGTTGAAGAATAAAGATGAAATTGCCACAAAGGATACACAAAGGAATTTAAAGAAAAATAAGAAGGAAGAGAAGGAAGACAAAGAAGAGGCTGCATTAGTTGCTGAACCAAAATGGCAAAGAAAGATGAAGTTGGTGAAGAAGACATAGAAGATGTCAGCATTTAAAAAAAAGTATAAATGTTCATAAAAAATCAATAAAAAATTTTTATTCTCAGTAAGCAATTTTGTTTTCATTTTTACCAAACTTTTGAACATTTTTTACACCATTTTCAGCAAATTTAATATACCGAAAAAAATTCAACGACATATTTTTCATAATGGTGCATTTTCCGTACTGCTCCTTTGACTTGGTGCATTTTTTTTACCAAGTTCTTGGAATGATACAAATCAGTAAATATTTTGCACAGTTTCCAGCAAAATAAATGTACCGAAAGCAGAATGTGGTATATAACTTTTATAATTGTGTATTTTTCTTTCCGGTCTTTTAAAATGGTGCATTTTTTTTGTCCAAATTCAGCAACTGGTGTATTTTTTTCACGACGGCCATATTTTTCAAGTAATATTAGGTAAAAATGATTTTCGGCTGGCCGCCATATTTAAAATAAAAATAATGATTAATTTTTTTATTATATGTATCGAATTAATTATGCCACATTCTTTGTATTTTCGACTCGTTTTTAACAGTACTACTATAAAAAATTTAAAAATTAACGAAAGATTACAATTTTCGAAAAATTAATTTTTACGCAACTACTTAAAAATCTTTAATTTATTAAACTTTTCGAGGCCCTCGAATTTTAGATGGGGTAGGACCGAAAATCAATCGACAGAATGTGCTTCGTTTTAAATTTGGCACTCACATTCATTTTTATTTATAATTTTCTTGCGTCTATATTATGACATTTATAATCATAGAAATAATTAAAAATTCTTGCAGATATACGTTTGCATCAGAAAATAAACAATGGTGTAAATTTTAATTCATAAAAATGTTTCCGATTGAAAAAACATACTTCGGTGTAAATTTTATATCAGAATAAATTCTCAATTTCGGATTTAGATACGCCAATGGTATATTTTATCCACCGAATCATTGTGTATTTTTCACACTCACGGTAATAAAAATCCACCAAAATTTGGTGTAAAATATTTACCATTGTGTGTATAATTTGATCTATTTATCAGTACATAATATACACCCCTGGAGTATATTATATGCTAGAAACTGGAATAATTATTATACCAACAGTACAATGTATATACCGAAAATTAGTATATTTTTTGTACAGCCGGTGTAAATTTTATACGAAAACGCGGCATTATTTACACTGAATCGAAATTAAATACACTTAAAACTGGTGTATTTTTTTTATTGAAAATGTATATCACGAAAGTGAAAAAAATACCCCAAAAATTTTGGTGTATTTTGGAGTTTTGTGCTACTTGAGTACCCCCTGGGCCCTGGTGTTCCATCTATCTTCACAGTATTTTTAAGAGCTGGAATAATCAATAAGAGCATAATCTTTGCTTGGGCCCAGCGTCAGAAGGGGCCTGTTTTAGAAACAGCTGAATTTTAGTTTTTTTAATTTAAAAAAATAGAAATAGAAACACATCCATATGAACTCTATTTTAGTGTCTGGCAAATTGGACTGCCACACCCGATATCTGTTGAACAAATCCCAGCCAAGCCCAGTTTCCATCTAAAATAATATTTTTTGTCATGTACTGCCTTCTGCGTTGAAGTAACAAATCCTTCAAGAGTACCTATCTCCTGTCATGAAAAAATGCCTCATATCTTAGCTGTTCGGATTTGTTAGAAAATTGTAGGTCCCCTCAATTCCTGCCGTAGCCTAGACCTTTGTTGTCTACGAGCTGTCACGTTTCTAATTTAATATTTTAATAAACAGAAACCACAAGATGTGAGGTCGAAAATTTCTTTTTACAATATTTTTTGTCTTCGCTGTGAACCTCTGGAAAACAATTGAATTCGACCCTGTAATTTTTTGTATTTGGAAATATTTTTTTAGGTAAGTTTATAATATTCCATCGACTTTGTATTGTTGGCTTTTTCACTGTTAAAGCAAGCTGCAGAGGAAATATACTATAATTTTCAACAAAACAAAAGTACAGCTATGTACCATATTGTGTTAAAGGATAGAAACACAAATGAATGAGAAACTTTACTTTTGCATCTCTCCTGAGGGGTATTTGTTATTCTTACTGAAGGAATTATATTGGATATCTACAATATTTTATTCAAAACCTCTGTTATACCTAAGCTGATTATGATTTTGAAAAGTAATATCCAATTATTACTTATTTTAATATAATTAAATATCTTTGGGGACAAAAAGTAAAACGGATTTGATAGTTTTATGAAAGTTTTATATAAAGATTGGCAAAATATAATTTGAACGCATTTTGAAAGTTAAGAAATTTAATAGTGCTGTACATATTTAGCCAATATTTCTATGAGAATTTAATATTACCTATGCATGGGGGAAAACATTTTTGTTTTTTGCCAGTTGTACAAATATTTAAACCGTGGTTCAGCAATTTTTATCCACCGATTTCGGCGGATTAAATGAGTTTTAATAGTGGTTTACTTTTCAAGTGTGTGATAAAAACCAATTACATACTTGAACCAGCGCTGAACCTATGTTAATCCGCCGAAATCGGTGAGTTAAAATCGTGAACCGAGGCTGAACCTCTATTGTACAACTGGCCATAAGAGACTTAGGCGAAGCTTAAATCTGACTTTTCAACAATCAATCTTATGCAGAATTTCCGCCATCGATGTAAAGAATGGACTTGTTTTTCGCTTTTTTTTAACGTGGAAAAGTAGGTATAGTAAATTTTTTTGTTTATAAAAGATGTTTTTTTTTAGACGTTTATAGTTTTCAAGAAGAAATACAACGCATATAATTCAATATTATGGCCAAGAATTTAGCTTTATTATAAAGATAAGGGTTTGCCATTATGTTTTAAAAATGATTTCGGGCAAGTGGCCGCCACGGCTGGCTCGAATAAATTCCAGCCGAGAGGCCCCAGATCCAATTGTTGCGTCCGATGGCGGATGGACTCGTTCGGGTCTCCTTCGATACTCTGCTCCACAGCAGCAATAACGTCTTCGGTGCGAACTGTACGGCGTCTCTGAGGATGCGCATTATCCACTAGAGTAAACGTGGTGCGAAACCGATCCATGGCTGCTTGAATTACTCTGCTGGGCGATTATGTCGATCGAATTTTGGAAGCAGCACGCGATGCGTCTCGCGAATCGAACCATTATTTTGGTAATAAATTTGCAAACGATTTACAAACTTTGTTCAGGAGTAAGTCTATTCATTATGAAATGGCAAACCAAACTGAGCATAAATCAAGTGACAGCTGTCAAAAAGACCAACTCCGAAAAAATTATTGCCAGATTGAAAACCACATGTCTAAAAAAAACATCCCTTACATAGGTTTTTGAAATTCATATAAGAAAATCGTAAACCGCGGCATGCATAACGAAAAATTCGAAATAATCTTTGATCAAGAGAAAAGCGTTTGAAAGTTGAAAACGGGAAAGTAGTAGATGTTTTTGTTTAAGAAATATCTAAATAAATCTGCTAATTATTTAAAATGAAAAAATTTACTGAACAATTTTAAAATGCAATATTTTTTTATATTTTTACAGCCTTATTTATTAGAATTCGCTAAACACCTCTAAACGGCTGAATAGTTATGTAATGCATAAGCATTTATGTAGCCACTATTCAACGCAACATAAATTATTATTTATAAAAGATTTTCCTACCCTGTATAGTTATAATACGCTTGTGTCAAATAAAGTACTAAAAAGAGGAAATCTATTACGTTTTACTTCCAAAACTGACAAACCAATCTCAGCTGTTCATAAAAAAAAAACAATTCTGTTGCGCAGCATATTGGATTCATTTATTTTTTCCTAATATTATTATTCAGATTATTGTTATTTATGTGGTTTTTGTGTTGTTTGTCAATAAAGTAATATATTTTGGAATAAAAAAATCATTTTTGTTGATTCATTAGAAGATTTGTGTTTTTTTTCTCTACACGGTGGTGTTTTTATTGAAAAGAAAATATATCTATTAGGGTGGCTCTTTTGATCACAATGTCTAAAATTATTCTAAGTCCTTTCCTAAAAGTGGTAAAAAATTTCCAAATTTGACACATTTTAAGTAGTTTGGCATCAATTTGAAGTTCTATTAAGTGTGCAAAAATTTAATTCCTCGAAGAGGTAGTATCCAATAAAAAAACATTTCTATTTTTTAATTTTAAGGTGAAAAAAGGCTGGGATTCAATCCGTATAATTATTTTTCGGTGTTACTAAGCTAGCCCCTCCAAAAAAAAAATACACTACGTGTTTGTATGTACATTGTACAGGTACATAATAATCATTTTTAGGGGAGGATAAAAAAGAAATTCAAACATTGCCAAAATAAGCGCTACCCTAATATCTATGTATTATATTGTTGTGTGTGAGTCAAAGTGACATTTCGATACTAAATTATCCCTATACAGACACTATTCAACCCTCAAACGCGTTCAGCTTATAATGCCACTATTCAACGTTGCAAAGTTTTATAAATACGATTTTCGTGTTTAGAGGCATTATAAGAAGTGTATAGATTTATGCACTCGCTATAATGCGTTTATAAATTCGACTGTTAGTCTTTAGTGTGTGAGGCTTTCGGTAAGTTTAAGTCCAAAAAATACAGTGTCTGGGTCTTATCTTAGATGCTTCAGTGGTGTATATGAGGGGAGTCCCCCCTTTAGTCTTCAAGTAAACCATAAGTATAATAATCACAAAATTGGGTTTTCTGCGTTATTTGGGCTTCGAGGAAGAGCAAAGACAGTAAAACCCGCTTAAGAGAAATACCCGTTATCTGAAAAACTTTTTTCATCCCGGAGTATTTGTCGACCCAATTTACCTACAAAACACTCCGCTTAAGCGAAACTTGCCTAAATGAAAAAACCCGGATACCTGAAGGCTGAAACATATTTTCAGTAAAATTTTATATTTTTCATTAAAAAAAACTCTCTTAAGTGAAAAATAAATTGAATCGAAAAGAACAAAAAAATTGCTGAACGCTTTCCAGTTTTTTTTTTATTTTTCACCTCCACCAATGTGAATTTAAGACATAACTGGAATATGGCGTTAATTCACATTGAAAATGAACTACAGCCATTATGGCGTTAGTTCACGGCACTTATATCCAACTAGGGTTGATACCTAGTATATGTGTATTGTGTAATGTGTATGTGTTATGGATGTTTTTGAAGCCCTAAATCTTTTCTTAATTATGTTTTTATACAAATTTAAAAATTATAACTTTTTGAATTATGCAAAAAAGTGAACAGAAAAAGTCAGAGCCACCTTTTGGCAATTTCAGCGTAACAATGTTGTATTGAACATTTTGCAGAAAAAGGCAGAATTCAAAACCTTTTACTAATTTATTGAAGAAACTAGATAATGTACTTCGCGTTAGGGTCAAGGCAATTTCAGGTGATGTCTGAGTTTTTTATTATGTAAGTTCCAAAGCCTGCTTAATGGATTAGGTTAAATGAATACAAAACATTACCGGTACAAATTCTAAAATTTAAAAATTTCGGGTTTTTTCTTAACATAAATATATTCTTTTTATCTCCTTCTATAATCTTATTTTCTTTCTTCTTTTCAGAAAATCTCACCTATACATTTTGGAGCATATGGCTTCGTTCTAAAAATATACTCGTACAATTTGTTTGTTCCTTGGAATCTGAAGAGGTAAGTTTTATTATTATAGTATCTTAATTAGGGTCCAAATAGATTTAGTAGCCTTAGCATATATAGACACTTTGAAAATTCTTGTTCCTAAGAGATATGAAAAGTGAAAAATTATAATCGGTATCTACCTCTGTTCTGATTAATTATTATCGGTCCGAATGAAATTCGTAAACAAAATTGAATTCAGAACGGATTCAACAAAAATTGTTCTGAATTTCATTTTCAGGTTAGCCAGAATTCAAACCTTTTTTTCTTTCGAAATCAATAAAAACCATATTCAAAACTTCAAATTTATTGAAAAAATTACACAAATTAAAAAAAAAAAAACAAGAATCTAATAGTATACCTATCGTCAATTCGAATTCGGATATGAAAACTCCACATTTACTTTGTTATAATATCCAATAAAACCTTTAAAACTTCCGGCTCCTATTAATAGGATAGGACATTTTTCAAAGACCATAATATATTTAAGTACCTACTAAACAAAAGGAAGAGCCTAATCTGTGCAAATATAACTGGGATGATATTATATACCGAAGGTCTATTTCCGTTCCTTAAATGCAATCTCGTGGTCTCGTCTGAGTTTCGGATTTATGTAGTTCAATCATGCAATATTTTGTATATATCGTATTCATCTGACATCAATCTCTATATCTTATCTCATATCTAATTAAGCCGATATAACCAACATGACACCTGAGTTCTTCTATCAAAATTAAACGCAGGTATGCCCCAAACTTAATTGGATATTTGATGCTTTAAGGCACAACTTAAAAATCTAGTCAAAAGATTCTTAATGAGAATAGGGGTTAAGGGAATATTTTAAATAAGTTTGACATTATATATGTATAATTAAGTACATTTTAGCTTCGTTCATTAACTTTGAATTTCTGTGATTTTTTATTGACATAAATTCTCAATTCAGCAAACTTTCAGTTAGAGAGTAAATTATTGAAAACTAAACATCGTGTCGTGCGTGTCTTTCACATAAAGCTATATATACGGAATACCGTGAATTTACATTCCCATTTGACAGAGTCTATGAGTTTCTGTGCGAAAAGTAAAGGATCTTAAAATGTGATTAGAAATCATTTCAGGTCCGGATGGATTAGCCAATCGCCTCGGGATCACTAAGCATCGTTTGAAGATGGTAATTTCAGTGTCTGTTTGCTGCAGTCATTATATTGTTGATTCGACTTCCTTGAGGAATGCAGGGTCGTTGGGTGGATTTGGTATAAAATTTCCCTCGAAATATTCCGCAAATGCTTCCGCTTTATCCTGATCAGTCCTGACTTCCACTTGCCTGGTGCTGATTTCCTCTGTACCGCTCACGCAATTCCGTACTCCGTTGATCCGCTTAGGGTATGTCCAGTCACCAGGCAGGCGCCAGTGTCAACAGTTTTATTGATAAACAGTTCCTTGGGTAATTTAAAAAAAAATCCAGAAAATATTTGCGGACTACTTACTTTCTAAAATTATGGAAGTAATCAATTCGTGTTATAGGTCAAAAGAAGAGATAAAAACTGCCCTTTTCTGTACCTGACACGATAAATATGAGGATTTCTGTGAAGAAAAGTTAGCGACTTTTATCAAACAATCAGCTGAGCATTAAAAGTGTTTGAATTTAAGCAAATTCTCTTAGAAAAATAAAATTCACAGTATGTTCATGCGGTGGCTTTTATTAGAGTCGGTAAATATTGACTATAATTTGCGTCTGAGAAACGCATTTTGGAGTTTGGAGTTGAGGTCACTTGAACTTTTAATTGAATTATATTCAATCGCTCCAATTAAGCAGAAGTCTTATTTTAATTTCTTAATGAAAGAGGTAGTGATTAAGCAAACTCCAATTCCCTAGTGATTTCAGTAATCACTAATACTACTGATTTTTCATCAAAAATTAATGATCTGACGAAAAGCAAGTTACTTTTTGTTTAATGATTTGTATAATCATGTATAATCATGTCGACTATGGAATCCGCAATATTGGATCCGCAGTGATTCTCAGTGCAGCGCTCTCTTTTTTTTTTACACATTTGTCATGAAAACAAAAGAGAACACTGTACTGAGAATCACTGCGGATCAAGTATTTCGGATTCCATAATCGACATGAATATTTTTTTTCTTCGGAGTTCTCAGTCCCTCAGTCCAATTTCTAAGAAAGTAGTGATTTAGTTGTAGAATTTTCATCGAGAAAGTGGCATGTGCACCCTGCATGTGTACCCTGCCAATGACATGTCCATGTTAAATTCCTGAATGTATTCCACACAAAAAAAAGCGGGTTCAGCTACCTTTCCTCAAGGAAAAAGCAGGTTATTCAACATTGAATTTTTAGAAATTTCCCACTGGATCGCTCTTCAGTCTTCACGCTTTGGTACTTGTTGACCGTATTCAATTCCCTGTGTCGGATTTTTTGTAATCGCCTATGCAGTCAATGAATTCATAAAATTTTATAATCCCTTCTGATAGACGCTGGTATGCTCGAAGTCATTAGTTTTTTTTTGTTCGTTCAAGGGATGGTTTGGTTATCGTGAGGTTCATTGCTTCTATGGCTTCCTTCTTGTGTTGTTTCCCATTCTATTATATCTGTGGCAATAAAACAGAGTAGCTTATGTCGACATAAGCGTTTTTTTCGGGGTTTCGATTGTTAGTAGTCTACAGTTTGAGAGCTACTATTCTGTCCAAACCCCATTTTGAAATCATTACCCGTTGAAAAGTTATCTTGTAATTACTAAAACAAATTTACATTAATTCTTATTACAGATTGAAGACAAAAGTGCGTTTTTCTCGAAACCTGTTTTTTTTTAACATAAGCTACTAGTTTAAGTTTAAGTTTGTTTTATTGAACATAGTATTTACAATTTGGCTTACAACTATTAAGATACATTGTTAAATTTACATTATTGTTGGCACAAAAGGGGCCTAACTTTATACATTGACTTAAAATAAAAATAAAATAATATATATTGTACATGTGAGCTTAGATTTAAAGTAAAAGTCGGTTGACTTTGTTGTCCTCGGGGTGTTCCGTCTCGGTTGTCAGTGAAACATAATCTACTCTGTCTTATTGCCACACATTTATTATATCAAACCGAGTGTGAACTATAATTTCGCAGAAAAAATAATATTAATATTTTAATACATTTCCCCAGTGATGGTTAAAGTGATATGGATAGGAATAGAGGGAGTGTTACTTATCAAAACTATTGATGGACTTTATTTCGAGTGATGGAGTCATCGCGGTAGCGGTAATTCGGGATTACTTTGAACGCAATTCGATAAAAGAGAAGAGGTGTAGTGCACCTTACAATTCGAGAACTCGTTAACTTTTTAAGTCATCGGAAACAGGAAAAATTCAACCTTTCTATGACTATCTCAAACGAACGCATTAGCAGCGTACAATTCGCTTAGTCATGAAAAGTCTTAATTATTTTTCGAACTCCACGTTTATAACTTAGACTATTTTCTCCAAGAAAGTCTGTTTAAAACAATTTATTTCTGTAACACAAATTTAAAACATCGAATATAAAATTCTTTTTTCTGTTTCGAATCAAAAAGAAATTCAATTTATTAATTATACATAAGCTGAACAATTACTCCCACCAAAATAATGAAAAAAAAAAAACATTACGTACTACAAGTTTGAATCAATTACCTATAATATGTATACGCATAAAACTCTGTTAAAAAAAAAATAAAAATGACATACTGCGGCCAGATTACTGTCTAAAAGTTTATGAGATTTATCATCCCACGTATCCATAAAGAAGGTTGGTTCGCCATTAAGTATTTGTTATCATCACATACACCAACTGCTCTTACCATTCCTAGGTAGTTATATAAATATGTACAATGTACATACATATATGTAAGCTTCTCTAACTCCCATGTCTATCACCATCACAGCATCCTTAATGACTCCCATTCCAATAACGAAAACATCATAAGCATCCGGCAAAACTAAATAAATATACACAGGACATAAATAAATATCTCCCAGCGGATGCTATGCTTAAAGCATAAGAAAAAGAGAGAGAGAGAGAAGATGAATGAGAGAGCTTTGCACCAAATTCTATATATGCCCTGTACGTCTATATTCTTATGTTATTAAATAAACGATGTTCCCTTATATTCTTAGCAGCTTGGCACATATCCATTGGCAAACATGAGATATTATTTTGTGTATATATATGCAAGGCTGGACTCAGTAATTTCGAGGCCTTGGGCTTATAAATATCCACTTAACTCCTATACTATATAAAGGAGTGGTTGGATTACATAATTTGTTTGAAGTATAAATATTTACATAAGTAATAAATAAGATTTTGTCATAACCCTCAAGGATGTGCTTGAAGGTCTCAACTATCAATCTCCCTAAATTTTATTTTTGAGCAACTTAATCTTTCTGGGAACAAAATATACCTAAGAATACAAAATTTCGACTCCCAATGCACAGCCTTAAGTAAACTTCTTAGTCTAATTCTTCTTAAGACAAATTAGAAGACTAAATAGGCAAAAGACTTCATGCATGTATATAACTTCTTAGTTTCTCAAACAATCCTGAATGAAATAAGTATGAAGAAAAAAACTTTGGGGAAAAGGATTTAAGACCGATAAATCAAATTGGATTTGGCTTTGAACTCGTAGGAAGAAAATGTTTTGAGATAATTGATAGGTACATGTAGATTAATCAAAGCGGAAACATCAAAAAGTTAAGTGTGGGCACAATATGAAGTATGGCAAATATAAGCTTAGAAATCCATGAAAATCACTGTGTCCAACAAAAGTCAAAAATTTTAAGCGAACTGAAAGCCTTACCCATTTTCGAGTTTTGCATTAGCATTCAGCAACCCCACATTCGATGCAGGGTTGCCATATTTTGAACTAGTTCGAAAGCCCATTTTAAAAATGTCTTTATCCCAAAATCGGAGCCGAAAAAGTATCCCAAATAGTACTTTATACCATAAAAAAAAATTTCTCATAACTTCAATCGCAATTTATTTAAATTTAAAAATAGACAACAAAAATAAAATTAATCTTTTATTAAAAAAAAAAAAATAAGAGTTTACAATTGGTGTGTTTTATTCATTGCTGTATAGCCAGCGCAGCGTTCAAGTCTGAATACAACGATTTAACTCACTCGCCAGTCGCCATCTTCATTTCAATAATTCAAAGCTCTATCGCCAGGGCAGCCATTTTTTGTACCGACTTCTTTTTCGCCAGCAATCAAATTGTTTTTGTTTGTCAAGGAAAATATTTGCTGCGCTGGCTATGCTATATTAGCTGCGTTTTATTGGTAATTTACAGCTAGTGCAATAATTAAATACCAACAAAACACAAAGTTACTTTTCTGTTAGCGCTGACTCCGTTACTCTACTATACTTTTGATTGTACTTTGACTGAGGTCTGTCATTTTGGTAATCAGCTGTTAGAAAATTTGTTTGTTTTCATTTCAAATTATTTGAAATCAATTTTTCTCAATAGCCAAAAAAAAATTTAATTAAATAGAAAAATTCACATTTTCACCCATTTTTACTCGCACAAATATTTATTTATCATAAAAACAATTTTTTTCACAAAATAATGACTTAATTTCTGAAAATTCTCGCAAACAAAACACCAACTAAAATATCCGTAGCAAAAAAAAGTAGAAAACATGTCGCTTAAACATATCCATATCAAAAAAAAGTAGAAAATATTTCAACTTTCACAACTGTTTTTGCCATGTTACGTATATGTTCCGTTCTCTTTGCGTATGTCAAATTGAAGGTTGATCGAAAATGCTTTATTGTGATAGGTTGTTAGTCCCCTTTCACAAGAGGAAACAAGTTGCTGGAGATTTTTTGACGTTTTCTTTTAATTTTCAATTCCCACCAATCCTAGACCGTTCAATCCTCTTACTTGGTGCCCTTCTCACCCAAAAACTGAAAGTTGCTGGAAACTCAGTTTCCTCGTGTGAAAGGGGACTTAGCGATTCCTATGACTTTAGACGTCACTCAACGCTAACACAAAAGTAGCTTTCTGCTTTCCACTTAAGTCTGTGGCTGTGTTCGAAAAGTACATTTATTTCTATGTCTCCACTAAACTACAAATATCATGGAACACATCCATTTTATGAGTGAAAAAAAACTTTAAGATTCAAGTCATGAATACTTTTCAACTACTTTTTATCTTCAAAGTTTCAACTTTATTTGCCCACTTTTTTATTCACTATTTTGCTGGCTTATTTATCGGCACTTTTTAGTTGTTGTTGTGTTTTTTTTTCCCCGGGAAAATTTACTTTGAGTCAAATAGGCAGCTTATTCCATTGTTCTTCCAAGTTTCGAATAATTTCCACGGTTTTCTTGCTCTTTGGAATTATCTCCAAAGGCAGATCCTCAAAATTTGACCGATTTTCGAACGAAATTACGATTTATTTGTACGGAAAAAAAATTAAAAACATTTCCGATAAATAACCCAATCTGGCAAGCCTGATTCGATGTCTCAAGAAATATACGTTGCGTACTATTTACGCTTTGTTCGTCAAAGTAAAAAGGTGATCTCCTTAAGGCTCCTTTCTTCTTTAAACCTTCGTAAGACTAATAAAAGAGAGGTACATTAACTTAAAGCTAAATGATATTGCCCATTGCCCAACGTGCATAGATCCAAATTGTTGAGAAGGTACTTCATGAAGGGGCCGCCACGATTGATAAATTATTTTACCTAAAAGAATTTACACTGGAAGCATTCCATAAAAATGGCCTTCTGGCAATGGCCTTAATGACAAAGTGAAAATGGCTTCAAGGTTATTTGTTCTCAAACTTTGCAAGCCACAGAAAACTGCCCACAAGAAGATCAGCAATCAACCCGATTAAGGCAGAACTGTTTCTGTTCCGTAACTTTCCCCCTTTCCCATCATAGATGTGACACAGCTCTAAACTAATGGTATCCTGGAAGACATATTGGTCTAATTATAGCTATTGATCGTAAACTAAACTGGAAAGAGAACATCAAAGAAAGGGAGAAGAGCTCCAAAGTTCAATCAGACCAATTCTTACAAAATACATTTTTTGAGAACCCTACAATCATTCCTTTAACTAGTCCCTCTAGTTAAGAGAAGTTTGTTGCCAAAAGTGCTTTACGACTTAAAAAGTTTAAAATTTGGAAAACGGCTCACTGCGGTTATAGATTTATAATGAACTTCAAAGAACATACACTTAAACCCAGCGTAGCGTAGCAGTCCTAACTGATAATAATACAACAAGGGAATTCTGGAAGGAAAACTGCGTCATTAACGTCAATCACTTTTGCGTTTTAAAATACGCTTCTAAAACGTACGGTAGTACCACGTGGCATAATTGTTAGATAGTTGGACTGTTATGCTGGAGGTCTGGGTTCGATTCCCAGCCTCTTCCAAGAAGTAAAAATCCTCCGAGTACCTTCTTGTCATGAAGAAATGCCTTTCATCTTAGCCGTTCAGATTGGGAAGAAAATTGTAGGTCCCCTCCGTTATTGTCTAACACCATACGTACGCAAGAATGGTTGAAAGGTGCAAGTCGCTAGGCCCCGATTCTCCAGTTCGTTGTACGTGGTGAGGCCACAAGATTTTCAGGAAGGCACCACCCGCACTTTATTTTCCACCTACACTCCTTCCATTTTATCTCCCTTAAACAACCGAACTTATTTTTCCACTTACTTCCCTACCCTTCCCTATTTCTTTTACGTATCTCAACAGCATCCTTGGGGATTCAATGAATCTCTTGAGATCTGAGTGAGGTGATGTGCCCCTATAGCTGATTTACCCTGTACTCGTGAACTTGCATATTTTTCTTCAAATGACTTGGAAGCCTTTTTTAGTAATGAGTATTTAATTTTTTTTAGAGGTACATATTTTTGGAGAGTTTAACAAAGGTGGGCTTGGGCCCCTTAGTAGTTGGTCTCTGGTGGACATAAGAACCTTATGAATAATCCGGCAATGTTCGGATATATGAACATATGGATGCCCTGATGGATTTATACGTTTTTTTAAGGGTGAAACAGCAATATTAAGACTGGACCCTGGTGAAAAGTAGAGATACACGTTGTTTGCGATACGAAGCGACGGAAGGAAGTAGGCCAGACGCCTTTTTCATTTTCTTCTTTTTATTCTTCTTCCCCATCCCGATACTCATCGATTTGATAATAATAATCATACCTACGACTTGGAATTGTGTGTGCTCTATATGTGGTGTTGTTGGTTCTGTTGCTAATACTCCTGCTCCTGCAGTTCTTTTCTGCGACAATCATTTCTGAGTTATATTGGTTCTTGACGCTTGGGCACAACTCCAGGATAAATAAACTTTTCCGCACGATTCATCTGTTTTGTGCCGGATGCGGATGATAGAAGGGGTTGGGTTAGTTGGTTGGTTATTGGGGGCCCGACACTATAATATTAGTGTGTAGTTGTAGGTATACCGCCATTATAGTCCTCGTCATCATAAGCTCAAAGTCTTAAACCCTGACAGTGGCAGCATCAGCAACATATTGAATCTTAGATACTTTTTGCCAGGCGATGGTGATGTGGATCGATTGGAGTTGGGGGCTGTGAGAGGGAGGGGGACTTGTTTCTCCGTGCGGTCGGTAAAGAACTTATTTTCAATTGATAGCTGGATGGAGATGGTTTTTTTTTTCTTTTATTATTTTGCTATCGTTGTGTGTGTTTTTTTTTTTTTGCGTCATATTTTTATTTTCTTGCTGTTGTTGGCAGTTGTTTGATGGCTGATTTAGTAGCGGAAGTGGTTGCCGCTTCTTCTATGCTTTTGTGAACTAGGAAAAAAAAACTTGGATGAAGAAGCGTGTGCAGCGAGGGGGTAAAGACTAAAGTTAGTCCATTCTCATCTTATTAAAAAAGTTTTCTTTGACAGCGCTTTTTGGTTTGATATTTTTCTGTCGGTTCCTGGATGACATATACAGCCAAGGGTGAGAGATAGCAAAATAGAGATACGGATAGATAGATGATACGGAAAGAGCAGAGATGACTGTGGAGGAAGAAGAAAAAAAATATTCCTTATGTCAATGTCAGTTTAATTAAAGAAATCGATGAGGAAGTGAATCTTAGAAGGATTATGAGATTTTGTCTGCATGATTCATTATAATCCTTGAGGTTTATTTATGAAAGAAGAAAAAAGAAAAAAAAGAAGAAAAATGGATTACAATTTTTTTGTGGCTACCTATAAGTTCATAAGCAAACATAATTTTGTGAGATTTTTGTTTTGTTTTCTTTTTTTTTTCTTTATTATTAAAAACGTGTGGATAAGAAAGTTCAAAAAGAACAAAATCTTATAGGTATATTGACAAACAATAAGAGATGGAAAAATTAATTAAATATATAATTTTGGAAACAAGCTTAAGGGTCAAGTTTTGAGGATTAATAAAAATATAATATTAAATTCTATTGATATTTGTATAAATGCAGCAAAATAATGAAAAATAGATAACTATTAACTGTTTCTGGTCGCAATTCCAGTTCTAAATATTATATGGATTATGGAATAAATTTTTAATTTGTACCATAATTTTCTTGACTGGTTCTGCGGTACTTTCTTCAGTTCTTTTAGTTTAAACTCGGGGTCAAACTCATTTAGTCTCGAATTAAATTGGTCATCAATGCGTCACCTTGTTTTAACCTTTTGGTGGTTTTGAAGATTTTTGTAAAATCCCTTCGAAGTATAACTCGAGGCTTGGATAATGGTTAGTGCTTAGGACTGAAATGCCGAAGGTTTTGGGTTCGATTCCCAGCTTATGCCACCTAAAAACATAAAAAAAAGTTTTTCAACGGATTACTGGCTCTGCCGAGGAATTTAAAAATCTTCCAAGAGTATTTCCTCTCACGCGAAGAAGAGCTTCGAATTTGGAGAATTTTAGGCCCCCTTCATTTCTTCCAAAAAAAAGAACACAGGAATGCTTGGGGGTTGTAAGTCACATAGGCCCATTTATATATTTATTTATTGAACTTCTGCAATGTGTACCTTTTGGTGTATCTCCGGTACGGTGCAGCCGAATTTTTGGTAAAAGATGGGGTCCAAGCCCCAAAACCATTCACTGGATGTATACAGCCTAATTAGGCCATACATACGCCTGTTTGGTTTGGTGGCCAGCCCTAGATAAGGCAACCAATCTCAAAATTATGACTAAAATTCAAAGACTAGCGTGTATTGGTACTACTAGTGCCATAAGAACCACACCAACCGCAGCTCTAGAAACGTTCCTATCACTTGCCCCAATTGATTTATTTACTAAAGAAATGGCGGCCAAAAGTGCTCTAAGACTTAAACAGTGCAATAACTGGAAAGAGGGCCTTTTTGGACATAGAACCATTATAAACTATACTGACAAGAACATTCAAACAGACTACACAATACCGCACATCGATTTTCATCCAGTTGGCCTAACAGATATCCCTACAAGGGAATTCTGGACGGAAAACTCAAATCATGTATCGGTTTTTACAGACGGCTCCAAAACAAATGAAGGGGTAGGGTCAGGTATCTTCTCAGATAACCCACCCCTAAATAGATCAATAAAACTTCCAAATTTCTGCAGTGTCTTTCAAGCGGAAGTACTTGCAGTTTGCGAAGCTGCAAAAACTCTATCCACTTACGAACTAGGAAATAGAAACATCGATATCTTCATCGATAGTCAGGCGGTAATCAAAGCAATTTCTTCAATTGTCACAAAGTGCCGAAAGATGCCGAAATGAGTTGAGAACACTTAGTGCAACGAATACAGTTACACTCCGATGGGTCCCAAGACACCGTGATATACAAGGAAATGAAATTTCGGACGAATTGGCCAAAAACGGGTCATCACTTGATCGAAGCCAAACTGAATCCATCATACATATGCCACTGGCCCAAGAAAAAAGCAGAATCCACCAGAGTTTTCTTAAAGCCGCTAACGACAGATGGTCGGAAATTGACACATGTCGGGTTTCAAGAAACATATGGCCGGATCTCTCTAAGAAAAAAACTGACTATTTACTCACACTACCCAACTAACAATTTAGCTTGTTGTGGGTCCAATGCAAGCTATTTTGTGGCTTGTATAGTAATAGAAGAAGGCCCTATGCAAACCATTTTGGCGCACATTATAGAAGTTCCTTAAGACACTTCATTACAAGTGCTATGCAAGTATATAGTCTCCAACGAACAGTGTACTAAGGTCTTATAAAGATAAACTTAAGAAAGTCATTGCCCTGCTATGAAAGCAATAGCTCACATTAAATTTTCCATTAAGGCCTTATGCCAAGCAATGAAGTTGTATAATTGAAAAAAAAAAAATGGGTTCTCTCAAATTTTTAGTTTATTTATTTATCTGAATTTGTTTCTTCATATTAGGGTTTGAAATAGCTTTTTTCTTTATCTGAAATGTATAGAATTTAAATTAATTTTAAAAAAACTTCACTTTTACTTATATGGTTTCTCCGAGATTTGAACTCGCGTCCTTCCAATCAAAGACCCAGCACGCTACCCACCAGGCTAATTTGCAATACAGGAGATGGATGTTAAAATGTTTATTAGTTGATACTTCACGTATTTGCTACAGCGACATATTTTGTAATGGTTGACGCTGTTGTAATGGTTGTAGAAGTTGCTATTAACATTTTATTAAAACTACATATATATCTCATCTTACAGAAGCCAATAGCAAAACAAAATGGACGCTTGTTGTGATGGTTGTAGAATTTGCTATTAACATTTTATAAAAGCTTTATATCTTATCTTACAGAAGCCAAAAGCAAACCAAAATGGACGCTTTTTAATCCAAATAAATTCCCTCTATTAATAGTTGCTATACAAAGGTAAAATAGTTCACTAAAGAAGGCAATCATTTCCATAAGTTTGCTGTTAACATTTTATTTCAAGTCAGTACACTTATTTGTTCCAGAAAATATTCCTATGAACCAAATAGGCGATCCTGATCTTTTAAACTTTTTCCACGAATTAACTATTGTCTGTAAAGGCTTAGATGATTTACCCTATTGGTATTTAGTTTTTCATATAATGTGAGAAAAAAAACTTCCCTTTTTGGACTACATATTTCTAATCTAAATGAAAAGCGGTGAATTTGTCAAATTTGATATAATTATTTTATTAGTAAGCCCTATACAAAATGTACTTACACTTTCTGTTGACATCTGTATAATTATGAGCAGTATTAAGATTAAATATTTATAAAGTTTTTTAAAGCAAGCCATACAGAAAATGTTGTTAATTTCTTTCAGTTGAAAGCTCTATAGAAGCTTCACTTTCATTGAAACAATTTGGGAGGCCTTGTACAGGCTTTAGTATACAAGCCTTTTATAGAACCTGTGTACCAACTTTTAAAAGGCATTAAAGAAGTTACTATTAAAAACATAATTTATAAAATGGTTGACTTTCATAATCAAGCCTTATAAAATGTATATGCTAGCTATAGCTTATCGAATTCAAAAAAATGGACCTTACACAAGTTAAATTGTTACTTGGGTAGGCAGACCTAAATTGTCCCTCTTGATTGGAATCCTAACAGGTCACAACTCAATGGGAACCCACATGAGCAGAATGGGCATCACACATCTAACTTATGCAGAGGGTGTCAAGATGAAGAGGCGGAAGAGGGCTCCTATCACTTCCTCTGTGAATGCCCCATCCTAGCTAGAACCAGAAAGACAGCTCTTGGAGAATACTTCTTCGATGACCTGGGAGACATCTCGTTTTTACCACTGAGAAACATTTCAAAATTCATCCAGAATTCGAGATGGTTCAGGGAGGCACCCAATACATAAGCTCCTTCCGTTCCCTAACCTTCCTAACCCTTCCCTATAACCTTATCTCCTACTCCCTGGGGAGCACAATGGATACATTGAGATCCGAGTGAGGTAGTTCGGCTTGCCGGGCTATCACCCCTCATAACCTAACCTAACCATCTCCGGTACGGAGTCCTACCTTTTAAGTAGGTAAACTTGTTTAGAATAAGAGAGAAAACAAATTTTATAATTTTTTGTTTAAACTTTTTATTGAATGAAAATATTTTCTCCTGATTACTAAAAGCAAAAATTAACGAAAACTGGACGAAAAGTAGCAAATCGCAATTATGAGCGTCTCATATAAATTCCTTTTATTTGTTAAATTTCAAACGAGTACTTATGTGGCGTTCCAAAAATTATAGTTCTGCCTTAAATATCGTTTCGTAGCTCGGGATGTCTCACTTCAATTGCAATAGTTCTCACCAGTAGGTTTGGATCGTTGCCCAGATTGCTCGTAGTTCTTCCAAATGAAATGGTAATGAATTGGTCCAGTTGAGTTAATACTCCAGCTCCAGCTCATACGATTTGCCATGTGTTAATACATGAGAATTTTTAGAAATTCTAACACAAATTTCATCACTATTTTATTGAGGTTAAATTAGACTGTTGTGTGTGGTAAAAAAATGAAAAAGCATTTCTCTCCCAAAAATTTGGCAGTAGCATGGAATTCTTTCCCACTTTCAATTTGACATGACATTAATACTCAGTGGGATAGTGTGGAAGGGCTTTAAAAGTTATTGTTGAAACATCTTCAAGTCTTCTTGACATCATCAATTTTCGTTTAATTTACCTCAAATTATAAATCCTCTTTCCTATTATAAATGTATATCAACAAACTATCATCATCACACTGCAACCACGTTGTACACCTATACACACAACATTGATATAACCTACTTTAGCGTGAACACTTAACAGCAGAGAAAATGCAATTTAACGACATCATTTCCACTTCCATAATATTACAATATCTCTGTCGCTCTTGTCTGCATCTTGTTCATGAAAATCCTCTTTTCCGGGATAAAAAATCCATCATCGGAGATGCCTCTTCGTGTGAATGCCTTTCAAAGGTTTTTATCATTCATTTAATAACTTTTTTTTCTTCTATACATACATACATACATATGAATGTATATCTACACGAAGCAACATTATATCGAATTTTCATAAATTAGACATTCTATAATATGTATACCTACTTGAAAAGTTGCTGCATGTTTTCCATAAAAGATGATTTCATCTTGAGGACTCTTAAAAGTTCCATGTACGTGAATCGTGTATGTGAAGGATCAAAGAGTAGATAGATATGTATGTATAGGTGGTTTATTTAATGGTGGTGCTTGTTGTTTGTCTTTTTTGTTGCCGGGTTTTAGAATCAATTTGTATTTATAAAAGAAAATTTAACGATGCGTGCTGATGTTTGAGAAAATGGAGACATTTTCAGTTCTGTTTAACTTTTCAAAGAAACAAACCTAGAGTGAAAATGTATCGAACCTAAGCTGATTAAGTTTTGTATTTTTATTCCTTATTCTTGGGTTTTGAAGTGTCATTCGCTTATTTTAGATGGCGCCGAGCTAATAGTCCACGGTGGACTACGGTTTTTCCAGTACAGCTTGGTCCCTAGCTAGCTGCCTCCATTTACGTATATATACCAAATTGGTTGAGATCGTTCATCAACTGTGCATTCTACCTAATGTCTGGTCTTCTCACCATGAGGGATAAATTCAAAGACTGGTACGTCTCCATTCATATCCTCCACGTCATACTATTCTTAGGCATTTCAGCCGCTGCATTCTTACCTTCATTGATGTGCAGTCTCATTTTTGTGTTCCCCCACTCAATATAAAATTATTTATAAGTACACGACTTTTTGAATGTTCTGGCCTCTAGGTGAATTAGGAAACTTAATCCATCTTGTTGACGCACCAGATTTACGGATAGCTTTTATCAACACCAGATTTATTGAGGAGAAGCGGCCGCGTGGTCAGCCCATTTCTTTGTCAGGAGTTGATTAATGCATTATTTTTAGTTGTCTTGTTACGTTGGTCATATCAACCATCACCATAATAAAGACGTATGTAATATGTATGTATGCTTATGACCATGACATTTCCGTTTTAATTTATTTGGGATGCCGAATTGTTTTTTTACACCACCAGTACCTATATGACATGTCATTGGAGGTAATGGGATGTTAAATTCCAGACACTTTTAAAATCCACGGACAGTTTTGTTGATTTCCCTGGGATAAAGTTGCTCTGATATTTATATTTTTTAAAGATTTGTCTAGCGAATGGAATTATCCACTATTGATAGAATAAAGCAGCGAGTTACTCATATTATAACCCCATAATTGCTTTACATCGTGACATCTCAATTCTTATATATGTATGTATATTTTAAATATAGAACATCGCATTCTATATGATTCCTTTTTGCCAGTATCTGGAATTAAGGGTAGTCCCTTTTACGTACAAATCCTCGTCCATAGTATTTCTTGTCATGAAAAAGTGCTCTTGACTTTAGCCGTTCGGAATCGGCGGAATATTATAGGTCCCTCCATTTCCGCTGATAACACGCATACAGAAATGGTTGAGAGTTGTATATCACTTGGCCCTGGTTCTCGACGAGTTATCGAGCCACCAAATTTATTTATCTCATTAACCATTTACTAATTCGTTGCAGTGAAGTTTTTATTAGTACAGAGAATTTCTTTAATATCGGAAATCAGATATTCTTCCTTTCCGAACGAAATGTGTATTGCATGTTGTATCATACATATCTATTTATATCTGATTACTTCATTATTTGGTGATAAGGTGGTGCGAAATGCGAATCTTATCACGTGATCACGTTTTTCACCAAGATATTTCATTCAGCTGTCCGTCAAGCCTTTTTTCAATTCTTCTGAGTTATAACGGGTGATTTTTTAAGAGGTTTAGAACTTTAAAAAAAAAAAAACACAAAAAACTCGAAAAAATGAATGAAATATTTATTTGAATCGATAGTTTGAACCTTGCAATTTAATGTTTAAAGATAATTTCATGCAAATGTTGACCGCGGCTGCGTCTCAGGTAGCCCATCCGCTGAGTCCAATTTTGGCATACTCTTTCACACATATCGGCCGGTATCTCACGAATGAATGCATGGATGTTGGCTTCCAGTGCGTCAATCGAAGCGGGCTTGTCCCTATAGACATTAGCCTTGGCATACCCCCACAAAAAATAGTCTAATGGTGTCAAATCGCACGATCTAGGCGGCCAATTGACCGGCCCGAAACGTGAAATTAACTGTTCACCAAACTCGCCTCGCAATTGCGCCATTGTTTCGCGTGCTGTGTGGCATGTGGCACCGTCTTGTTGAAACCACATATCATGCAAGTCAAGAACTTCCATTTCGGGCAAAAAAAAGTTTGTTATCATCGCTCGGTAGCGTTCACCATTAACAGTAACGCTGCGATTCGCATCATCTTTGAAGAAATATGGCCCAATAATGCCGCCGGCCCATAAACCGCACCAAACAGTGGCTTTTTCGGGATGCATTGGTAGCTGTTGCAATGCTTCTGGCTGATCTTCACTCCAAATGCGGCAATTGTGCTTATTTACGTACCCATTCAACCAAAAATGAGCCTCATCGCTGAACACAATTTTTCGATAAAAAAGCGGATCCTCGGCCAGCTTTCCAAGAGCCCATTCACCAAAAATTCGGCGTTGTGGTAGGTCGGCTGGCTTTAGTTAAATTTTAAATTGCAAACCAAACTGAAGCTGTTTGACAGTGACACAAGGTACTAAACACACGTCAACTGTCAAAACCAGTGTTGCCAAAACCAAACCAGCTAAAAATTCACCCGTTATATTCATCTTAACTTACTTCCGAATTTTATAGGATGGAGCACGTTAAACGCATTGGTTTTGAATTGAAATAAAACTACAGTAAAAATGATAAAATTTGTTTTATTTTATCCGCATTGTACAATACTATTAGGAATGCCAGGTCAAATTGGAGAGACCATCATATACCGCCGAAGCCATTTTTCGTGCACTTTTTCGAGAATTTCGACAATTTTGGTCAGGACATATATCTCTTGGGGCTGGGACGATTATTAAAAATGAAAGAATTCAGATAGCGACACAAAAAGGAATCATGCGGGGTCAAATCTCGAAAGGCATCGGGTCTGTTAAAATCGCCTTTTGAATAGCGAGAAGAAACGACCGGAAAATGCTGGGGTCAATAAATCCATACATAATCACGCTCTTACGGATGTGTCCCATATTGTTAGAACCCATACGTCCCCAATCACAATTTCTTCCATTGGAAGAAAGAAAAATATTTGTGTGGGTAACCGTGACTCCCAGTAAAGATGTTGAGAAATGGAACGAACTTATATGTTTTGTTTCAATTTTCATAGTTTCTCGACAAATTGTATCGATTTGAAAGTTACAGAACGTATCGTATAGAAGTTTAAAAGTGATCAAAGCTTATAGTCCTGTCCGAATTCGTATGACGAATCTGCAGACAACTAATTACTTTTACATTTATTGATGAAAATGTTCGGTTTGGTTTGTTTAGTTTCCTGCGAATTTCAATTCGTTTGACGAATCTGCAGACAACTAATTTCTTTTACACTTCTTGATAAAAATGTTCGGTTTGGTTTGTTTAGTTTCCTGCCAATTCCTGTCAAACTATACAGGACAAAAAAAAAGGTAAAAAGAGAAGGAATTGTGTGTTTTAAGCGAAAATGATTATTTTCATTTCTGTTGCACTTTCAATTTCCCCATAGGTACCGAAAGTTTACACTTCAAAAATCCTGGATCATAATTGATGAAGTCACCGTGACCGCTCGGTCATTCTCTTTTGTTGTGGCGTCTGTCTGCGATTCGGAACCAATTCATATTGCAAAGCTTATTTGCCATGTGAATTCCATATAGTTCAAAATTTTCCCAATGACGAAAAAACGTTAAATAATTTTTAGCAAATCATTACTGTCGTTGTAGATTTTACTGACTGAAGTGAGTCGTTTCACGAAAAGAAGACTTCAGAGTTAAGTATAGGTAGGCGAACCTTTTTTAGATAAAGTATCTACATAAATTACAAATATATTTAAAAATGCCTTAAAATAAATTAAGTATTTAAAAACATCACTTTTAATTATCTCTTCGGTGAGGTTTAAACATACCCAACATAATTACTAACCCTTTTTTTGTTAAACTCATAACTTCATATGCAACTCAGCACAGGTACAATAATTGTTAGTAGGTATGTAAAACCATTTCAGTCCAATTATGTGGAAATAGGAATTCCAAAAGGATTGCCTCGCATCCACGAGAGAGAAAAATTGGAGACAAACATTGAACAAATTACTTACTCCTCCATGATGCTGATATATCACTTGCTTGCTCGAAATCATCCGTTAAATTCATCTATTGTTTTTCGATTTATCCCATCATACCCGTCTCATGGTTTCTCAGCTATAACCCCCGTTTCTCTAAAACTTCTCGTTTGTATTTTGAAATCGTTTTTTGGATTTGCAAGGATTTGTGTCGTCCGCATGAGCATGCAATATAGTGCCGGGAACGTGCTTCAATAAACAAAACATCAATAGGAATTTCCCGAGTTGCCGCTTAAATAGAATGAAGGAACTGACAAAAACAAAAAAAATGAGCAGCCATTTGAAGGCGTAGTTTTCACATCACACACACACACATAGACAAACAAAATGCAGGATATAGTGTTTCCTGGAACTCCAAACAAATGGAAACCCCATGAATATAAAAGTTGAAATTAAAAAAAAAAAAATGGAATACGAAATAAAACCAAATGTAAGACATCGAGAGGAGAGAAAAGTCAGGAATTTAGAATTTTCCAATCAATTTATTTCAAACCAAACTATGCAATTTGGATTGCGTTCCGGTCGGTATTCGGTAGTGGATGATGGAGCAATGGTCTATATGAACAAGAACACACATTCACACAGAAAACAGAATTGATTTGAATTAGAAACAGCAATTTATGTAGTGGAAATGCAGATTGCAGATTATGCAGGAGGAAGATTATTATTAGTATTTTTTTTTTTTTTTTTTGAAGCCATCAAATGGATTTTCTTCAAAAATTGAAAAAAAAGAAAACAATAAATCTGTGATAGTTTATTCTTCCTTTTCAATTCTTTGAGATCAATGAATATTAATGAAAGAATATTTCAAGAGAAATTCATTACCTTTATGTATATGTATTTAATTAAAAATATTCAATGATTGATTTTTTTATTAGTTTTTAGAAATACATACATAAATTCTTATCTTTTCTTGGGATTTCTAACTTCATATATTATTTATTAATTTTAAGTAAAAAAAATATTCCCAAAGAAAAAAAATATTTTTCAATTTAAATGTCAAGGCATCCAACTTCAGTTCATTTATTAAAAATATGAAATGATTTTGTCATTTTCTGTAAGTCTTAACAACTTACTGTCGAAGATCCGATTTATAGAACTGAAGCTATTATCATTTTAAACGAACAATATCGGCTATTTTGGAGGTTTTATACAGGGTGCGGCATGTTTACTTCCTATTTACTTGCGATGTATTTTGTATGTATATGTAGGTAGGAACTATGGGGCATTTCACATGAAGCGGACAACGAAAAAAGTGATGGGTGTTGAAATTCATTCATCTTTGTGTTATTTATACTTCATTTGAATCTAAAAATACATTTAGAAGGATTTTGAATTTTGAGGTCTGGTACTCCAGTTATGGGCTTGTAAACTTTCGACAAGCAATGAGTAAGGGTTTTTAAGAAAAATGTTGATAAATTAAATGAAGCAATATGAAAATAATTTTAATAGATGAATATATGGAAAAACAGATGTTCTTTTCATTTATGAAATCTAAACCGGAAATGGAATTTTTTTATATATATAAAACCGGAAGTTAACATTTCAAATCAAATTTTAGTAAACTTAGCCCGTTTTTATATAAGTCTCAAAATAAAGCCCACATATTAGAGAAACTACAAGTTCATGAAAAGGTAATTTAAAGGGGTTAAAACAACGATCACCGCTCTTAGACATGTTAAATTATTTATTATTAAACTTAAATTCAAGTGCGAACTAACTAAACGTTGTGTTCATTTAGAGCAAGAATTTAAATCAAACAAATATAACGGCAATACAAATTATTGTCACGTGGCCTCATATTATATCTTTCTTTTTCTAGCATTTAAGTTACACTCCTAACAGATGGCGTCTCTTCATACTATGAGAAGGCAAGAAAGCTAGACCAAGAGGGGCTTATCGCATGACACGAAGTTGCCACCTTAGCACTAAAAAATATGTAACTTCTAAAAAAATGGAGATCCCATCTTCAAACTTGGTATTTGGAATCTTTATTATATAAAGAACAATAAGAGAAAAGAAAAAAAATATCAAAATGGTCTAAGCTACTTAAAATTAAAATTGAATTGCCAACATCCGGTTATCTATAGGTATAAGAAATCTGTTTTTTGCACGAGGTCCTCGCACTAAAAATTATGTATCTTCTAAACGTATGCATATCCCACTCTGAAACTTGGCATGTAATTTCTCTAATATGTGGGCTTTATTTTGAAACTTAAAAAAAAATATAAAAATGGGCTAAGTTTACTAAAATTTGATTTGAAATGTTAACTTCCGGTTTTATATATATAAAAAAAATTCCATTTCCGGTTTAGATTTCATAAATAAAAAGAACATCTGTTTTTCCATATATTCAACTATTAAAATTATTTTCATATTGCTGCATTTAATTTATAAACATTTTTCTTAAAAACCCTTACTCATTGCTTGTCGAAAGTTTACAAGCCCATAACTGGAGTACCAGACCTCAAAATTCAAAATCCTTCTAAATGTATTTTTAGGTTCAAATGAAGTATAAATAACACAAAGATGAATGAATTTCAACACCCATCACTTTTTTCGTTGTCCGCTTCACGTGAAATGCCCCCTATATGGAAAGTTATGCATTCGTAAAAAAAAATACAACTTTGGTTTTGACTTGATCGTATATTGAACACTTGATAAGGTCTTCGAAAATTTTGAATGAGGAATTTCCATTACAAAAAAACATCAGTTGTTCAGTTTCCAAGTGAAACAATGGAAAGAGTCCAGTGTGGGTCGCACAAAGTCTATTTTTTTTAATTATAATGAACATTTGTCAAACTGCAAAAATTCAACTTTTAAAGAAAACTTTATAATAGATATGTACTTACCTGCCTATAAAGAAAAATCTAAAATATAAGAAAATTAGATTTGGCAATATATGTACCTACATATGTATAGGCGTACTCAAAAAATAAAATTACATATGTCATGCTTTAGATTAAAAAGTTTTTTTTTAGAGTATTAAAACTTTCTTTAGGAGGAATCTCAGATATAAGAAAAGTGGGCGTGGTAGTAGAAAAAAAAACAAATTTTCAGCCTTCTAAAGATGTCATACTGTATAATATAAGCGTAAAATTCTTTTATAAATAATAAAAGTGGGCGGGGTAGTGGGCCACACAAATTTAATGATACAAATTTGTACCTGTACATACATAAAGGGTGTTTTTTTAGACGTGTGGTTTTCAAGAAGAAATAAAATGCATATAATTTAATGTTATGGCCAAGAATTTAGCTTTATTATAAAGATAAGGGTTTGCCATTCATTATGTTTTAAAAATGATTTCGGGCAAGTGGCCGCCGCGGCTGGCTCGAATAAATTCCAGCCGAGAGACCCAATTTTCGACCACTTTTTGCAGTAATTGGGGCTGTATGTCAGCAATAACGAGCTGAATATTCTCTTACAATTGGCGTCAATCGTATCGGGCTTATCTGCGTAGACAAGCGACTCCACATAACCCCACAAAAAATAGTGCAGCGGTGTTAAATCACACGATCTTGGAGGCCACACCACAGGCCCACGACGCGAGATAATGCGCTCACCAAAAGTTTCCTTCAATAAATTGATTGTTTCGTTGGCTGTATGGCATGTAGCGCCGCGCCGTATTGTTAGAACCAAAGGTCGTCCACATCAACATTCTCCAATTCAGGCACGAAAAAGTCATTAATCATGGCTCTATAACGTTCCTCATTGACTGTAACATTATGGCCGGCTTCATTTTTGAAGAAATGTGGACCAATGATTCCCTCTGCCCATAGAGCACAGCAAACGGTGACTTTTTGAGGATGTAACAATGGCTTGTGGATTATGATCACTCAAAATACGACAATTTTGCTTATTAACGTACCCATTCAACCAAAAGTGAGATTCATCGATGAACAAAATTTTCTGGTGCAATATCAGGATCGGTGGCCATCTCGAACCATTTTTTTGGCAATAAATTTGCACGATTTGCAAACGTTGTTCAGGAGTAAGTCTTTTTAGTATTCATGATGAAATGGCAAACCAAACTGAGCATAAATCAAGTGACAGCTGTGAAAAAGACGAACTCTCAACTCAACTCAACTCAACTCAACTCAACTCAACTCAACTCAACTCAACAACTCAAAAGTATTGCCAGATTGAAAACCAAACGTCTAAAAAAACACCCTTTAGATCTATACGACCTTGACAAAAAAAGTTCAAAAATTCGTTTAAAAAATCTATGGCTTACTAAAACTAGTTGACCTTTTATGAGTTTTAAATGACCTCTTCGATAACATTACTTTTTTGCACGACTATCTCTCTTAAATTATGTGCATATTCGGGATCCTACCACATCATTTATGTGCAGGGATATTCGTACTAAATGTATACCTTATTTTCCGAATAATAAAACAAATCAGTTTACGTTTTTAAGACCTCAAAAACCTATATAAGTATTACATTTCGAGGCTAAAAATAAAATCAGTTCAAGTTCAATTTCATAAAAAAATTTGTTTTCTTAAAACACCTCGGCATTCAATTTGACATTTTAGAAATTTCAAATTTTGAAATCGAATTTTTTTCTAAAACAATCGATTTTTTTCTGAACAATTCGAATTTTTTCTGTCAAAACAAATCTTGCTAATTTTGCAAGATGCAAGAAAGATTTTACACCGATTTGCACACACACTTGCAAGATTTGAAATTTCTAAAATGTCAAATTGAATGCCGACGAAAACTAATTTTTTTTTAAATCAAATTCTGTTTTTGGTTGCAACGAATTTTCGGTGAATTTTATAGTAAATATTTATGATCCTGAACTTTGCAGACAATGCGTCCGCTGAAGTTTGAACAATCACCAAAGTCGTAATACTTGTTCGATTTTAAAAAACTAAAAGGCAATCGCTTCCTCTCGGCAAAATCTAGTGCCGCTATTTTTTATTTTTTTTTTTATTTGCCTTAAAAAAAAAGTTATGGCCAAAAGATTCAAAAAACACCAACAAATTGACGAAGCGATTGCCTTTTAGTTTTTTAAAATCGAACAAGTATTACGACTTTGGTGGTTATTCAAACTTCAGCGGACGCCGGACGCATTGTCTGCAAAGTTCAGGATCATAAATATTTGTGAGTTGTTTTGTTTTCCAATTAATAATAATAATAATAATAATTTCCAAATTGAATATTTTCTGGAAAATTTACTTCAAAATTGCTGCTGTCAAGTGCCACACAAACAATCACAAAAAAAATCGATTCTTTTCGTATTCCTTTCAACGACAGAAAAAATTCGATTCTTTTTAGAAAAAAATTCGATTCTTTTGTTGAAAGGAAATCGACAGAAACCTAAACTGGCTAATTTATTGAACAGAAATTTAACATTCGTCCACGTGTCATGTCACTGTAAATATTTTCAATCTTTGCACTCGTCTGTTATTTTCAATCAAGGCACAGCACTACCAAAACCTTGGCGGTTAGTGAGTGAATATAGGAACTTGTTGAAGAAAGTCAGGATTTGGATAGGAATATCTATAGTTATAGTGTTGATGATGATAGTCATGGCCCAAAGTATTAAATGCATGTACATGCATAAATATTATCTATTTTCTTTTATAAACAAGCCCATAGACTTTGGAAATGATGTCGAAAATTAAAATCGATTTTAAAAAATACCTCTCTAGGTACTAATAAAGAAGAACATTCATCTGGAAAACTTTAATGATAATTATGAACACCGAAGTCGTGAATATTTTTCAATTTCTATTCGTATATCTTAAAAATGTATAGGTATAAGTATAAAGTAATTTATCTGAGGTAGAATTTTCATTAAAAAACTACTCTTTCCCTGGGTTTTCAATAATAAAATTATGATTTAAATTTTGTATTCTCTTCCTTAAATATCGATTTTGATAATATTTCCATAACTCAGCTCCATAAAAAAAAAAAAAAAAAAAACAATAAATAAAACATAAAAGCCAGTGGTGGTTTTGTTCTATAAGTATAGGTATAGGCATAGGTATACGAGGTATACAATACATTCTATACATCAAAGTCCTTTTATTTTTATTTTTTTTTTTTTTTCTTCTCGGATCAACTTTATGTCCATTAACCACGCCTCCGCATCGTAATCGATTGGGGCTTGGTGTGGTTATAATCAGATTTTTCACGAATGAATATATCGTGTGGAAAATTAATTCCACACCATCATCCCTCCTTCTCCATCTTCTCTACCACATTTGCCACTGCTATACTGCCACTATGCCAATGGAGCTCCTTCCGCGTGTAAATTGTTCGACCAACCCTGCAATGAACCGCAATGTAAACCGAGGATGAATAGGTATGACGTGTGTGTGTTTGTGTGTGAACAAGGTGTAAAATCGAGGTTAATTCTGGGGTTAAAATTAAAATCAAAAATTGGATCAATGAACAAAAAATTTAAATGAAAGTCAAAAGGAAACAACAAAAAAAAATAATAATAAAAAAAAAACATTAAAAGAGAAGGACAACAAAATTAAGTTAAAGGCCGTAAACTTTGTCAAACGGAAAATTACTTTTTATACCTACCTTGTACCTAGCTATGTATGTAGGTATGAAATATATATACACGTATATAAATACCTATAGATGTTTATTTATTTTTATATAAAAAATTAGTGTTGTGTTTAAATTTACATTTTTTTTCCTGGACACGGGTGTAGCCTTCGGTAATTGAGGTACAAAACCATTCTGTTTGAAAGCATTTCTGAACATATTATAACAACAAAATGTTTGTGGAAATGCTGTTTGTATATAATCTTCTTTTTTTGTCATAATGTACATACCTACATATATTATCCGGTTTCAGTGTCATGTACAGAACTTTAAAAAAAATACTTTCCTATATATGTAGGTTTATGTGTGTATATCATTCGCAGTGAGCTTAAATTTTTTTTTTTTTAAATACCTATACCACACACGTTTAGGGATTTGAAATTAATTTGATTGAACAACGGAAAACATACAAATATTTATTTACTTTTTTCTATTGTGTGAATATCATATCCAATACACAATGAATATGCGGGAAAAGAATTTTGTAATACTAAATTCAAATGAAATACTAAATTCAGATGAAAGGATTCAATTTGTGAAATCCATATACTTATATAGCATTAGAAATATGTTTGAGTTTTTAGGAATACCAAGCTTTGTGCAAATTAAAAAAAAAAATCCTTCAATAAATAAAATTTCAAAACCTTATTCAATTACAATGTTGTTTGAATATTTTCATTATTCTGGACGTATGGTATTATGTGGAATCCTTTGAAATGCAGGTATTAGAAGTTTTAGTGATTTGTTTGCAATAAAATCACTCGAGAGGTTTTTATTTGACTAGGTATACAGGGTGTCCCGAAATCACCGCCTCAGAAGAAAACCATGAGTTCCTAAGGTCATTTCAAGTCGAAAAACTTAAGAGGTAATTTTCTCGTTTTCGCTTCGTTTGGACTTATAACGGTTTTTATGATTTTTATTTTTTTTCCTTTGACTGGCTCTAACTTTGTCAAACTACAACCGATTTTTGAATTTTTTTTTATTTAAACAAGAACAGTTAGAAATTTGTATCTATCATATAACTTTTTTCTGTGTCGATAACGGTTTTCCCGCAAAATATTTTCAAGCACATTTTTTAAGCATTTTTAGGTTGTTCTTTTGACTTCGATATGATTTTTTTCACAAAAGCACGTTATTGAGTATAATTTTTTTTCATTATTATGAAAGCCTAATATGTGTTCTTAACAATACATTTAAAATTATTAACAAAATAAAAAATAAAAATAAAGGAAAATAAAAAAAAAGTATGATATTTGATGAAAACGAATTAAAACGAATAAAAAACTACGCTGAGCGTTTAGTGTTGAATATTAAAAACAGTAAAGTAAGAGTTAAACTGTTAAAAGTGTTTTATTCGTTTTTATTCAAATATTCATATTTTCTTGATTTTCCTTTAAAACTACGCTGAGCGTTTAGTGTTGAATATTACAAACAGTAAAGTAAGAGTTAAACTGTTAAAAGTGTTTTATTCGTTTTTATTCAAATATTCATATTTTCTTGATTTTCCTTTATTTTTTGTTTTTTATTTTTTTAATAATTTTGTGTCTCTTTTTAGGTAAAAAATGTTAAGTATTTTTAAGAACATGTATTGGGCTTTCATATTAATGAAAACAAATTATACTTAATAACGTGCTTTTGTGAAAAAAATCATATCGAAGTCAAAAGAACAACCTAAAAATGCTTAAAAAATGTTCTTGAAAATATTTTGCGGGAAAACCGTTATCCACACAGAAAAAAGTTATTTGGTAGATACAAATTTCTAACTGTTCTTGTTTAAATAAAAAAAATTTTCAAAAATCGGTTGTAGTTTGGCAAAGTTAGAGCCAGTCAAAGGAAAAAAAATAAAAATCATAAAAACCGTTATAAGTCGAAAACGAAGCGAAAACGAGAAAATTACCTCTTAAGTTTTTCAACTAGAAATGACCTTAGGAACTCATGGTTTTCTTCTGAGGCGGTGATTTCGGGACACCTTTGTATAGGGAACTGAATGCCATAGGAGAATATAATTAAATAAGCGATATTGATGGAAAATGGTTTTGAATTTCTGAAAATACGTATTAAAAAAGGGCGGAGGAAACAAAAAAACTCAAGTTGAGTATTCGCCACCACATTCGATGTAGTGCAATGCAACTCAAGTTGTTTTCGTCAGACATTAAACTCAAAGCTAAACTACTGATGAAAGTTTTTATAAGGCGCGAGTAGGTATATACATATAGGTTGTAGTAAAATTTCTATTTATAAGGGACAACTGCTTTTAGAAGTATCATAGCAATATACCTACATATATAAAGGGGCGATATAAAACATTGCGATGACGCGACCTACACACAGAGATTTCAAGTATCGCACTTTGATTTTGAATGACAGCAGCTGGTAGTTTATTCTACACTTGAGTTAACTCGTGTTAAATTTATTTGCAGGATTAACTAATTCTGGTTTAACCCAAAGTCAACTCATCAGACAATGAAAAACTTAACCTTTCAATATAACAGTTGAAAATTATCAAGGCGATATCGATTTTCCTAAAAGACCCATCTCGACAAAATTGCTGTAGCGTAGCGGCGAATTTGAATAATCTAACTATTTTGTTACGTGGCGAATTTAGCGTTCCCAGAGCTTTAAGTTATGGACTGCGATATTGTATCATTTTCGGATATATATCAAAATAATGTAAATCAACTTCTTGTTAGATAAAAAATAATAAACAGGAATATTAAGAAAGCAATTTTATACCCGGGTAAAGGTAGAAAAGGTGACTGAGGCGGTCGTACCAAACCCAAATATGAAGAATTCATATGACGCGCTCATAATTGTTAGTCTAAGATCCTGCCATATAGGATGACCTACCCTTATAGAGTTACCAGGGACCTATTTCACCAAACACTTTTCACTTTTCACTTTGCAACTTTGCATTTTTACTTTGCAAATTTTGTTTCACCAAACGCAAATTTGCGAAGAGGAAATTATTGAATTGAAAAGTTTTCCTCTTTGCAAATTACGTTTCACCAAACATAAATTTGCATAGTGCAAAGTTCTTTTTGCAAAGTGAAAAGTTTTGTTTATTTCCAAAGTATTTGGTGGTTTTGTTTCACCAAAAAAATAAACTTTGCAAAATATTTTAAGAATTTTGTAATATGCAAAGAGAAATTTTCTCTTTGGTTTCTTTGGGAAAGTTGTCTTAAAATAATTAAAAAAATGAATCATTTTAAAGAATATTTTGAAAACGAAAAAGTAAATAATAGTGACCAAAATACCATACCTCACTGTTTATTAAAATCATTGGGACTTATTTCATAATGAACTAAGTCCCAATATGAACTAACTCCCAAATTTATAAACTAAGTTGAAGGAACTTTTGGTGGGAGTTAGTTAGTCTAGTCACTTCCTAGATTACGAATATGCATTTTTTGAGTTCAATTTTTTGAAAGTTTTGGAAAAAAACTTTTTTACCAATTTTTTTTTTTTGATTTTTTAGAACATGGCACTTCCTAGATCACGAATATGCATTTTTGAAGTCGCTAGGTCGCTTAGTTTAGCCGCAAGTCAAGTTTAAATGTGCCTCTAGCACGTCTAGTTTAACTGCAATATAATGCGATGCATCAATTGAAAGGTGGAACTTCCTAGATTAAGAATATGCACTTTTTCAATCGCTAGGATGCTTAGTTTAGCCGCAAATCTAAAAATGTTTTTTTGAAAGTTTTGCGAAAAAAAACTGTTTTCTGATTTCAGAGTAATTCCTGAATTTAACTCAGCTCTTCTACCAAAACGCGTTTAAAAAAAATAGAAAGGGTGTTTAAATCCTTGGATCCCCGCTGCGGGCCAGGCCAAGTACTTTTTTGCACGAAAATAAATGAAAAGATTAATTTAGTCAATTATTTTTTTTCAATGCATATTTCATCTTAATAAATACAATCTCAGATATACTTTGCAACTTTGCAAAATACGAATTCAAATGCAAAGTTCTATTGAAAGTTGGTGAAACACTTTTACTTTACACTTTTCAAAAATAGTCTGAAAAATTGAAAAGTTTTGTGAAACACTTTGTACTTTTACTTTGCAGGAAATTATTTTTTTGCAAAGTTGCAAAGTGCAAAGTGATAAGTGTTTGGTGAAATAGGCCCCAGATGAGGAGTATACAATAGTTTCTAAACTAACACAGGCACAGGGTTGCCACGCTTCAAAGGTCGGTTTTTGGGGTTTTTTTTTTCAATTATATGACCCAGCTCTTTTGGTAGCTGTTTTAGTGATAAAACAAAAATATCATCCGAAAGGAAACTTTATTTAAAAATTTTCAAATACGTGATTTTTTTTAAAACGGAATTTCAGTAGGATATACATAAATAAGGGTAAGCGAAGAGAAAGATCTAGATTCTATTTTCTAAGCGTAAAATGATAGTGAGTTTTTTTTCTTTAATCGATAGATCTAATATAAATACAAGAAAGTCATACATATATAAAAGAAAATTCTAGAAAATTTAAAACTCGAGATAAAAACATTTGAAAAACAAAAAATGAAAAATGGACATCGGATAAAAAAATCATCTTAAAATCAGGATGAAGTTTTCTAGAAATAAATTTTATAGCTTCGAGAAACAGATAAGAAAATAAAAGACCCATGTTTTGCAAAACTTTTGATTTAAGCTTTTTTCTTGGCTAGGTGAATTTTTGAACAATATATATTTTTGTAAAAATTTTCGATGTTGAAAGTGTAATCAAAATGTGAATAAGTTGGTTTAAAGGTACAAGTGTCTGTACAAGTGTCTGATACCGAATTCAAAAGTCTGGCAGTTTTTTTTTTCTCAGCCTGTGTTGAATGAATGAATGAATATTTGTGGGGTATATAGCACTGTGACCTATAGATCTATTGTGCCCCCATTAGGAGCTGGATGAGGATTCTCAATATTATGGCTCTTCCTCCAAACCTATTTCTCTAAGGAATTTAAGTATTTGGGGTATTCTCAGGGAGGATTGATTGTATTCCTCCACCTGGTATCGTCCCAGGTGTTTCTTTCTTTGGTGCACGAGTGCATCACAACTGCCTAATATGTGGTTTGGTGTTTCCTCTAGAATATTGCAGAATCTACATATGGCACAATTTACTAGGCCTTAAATATTTAGGAGCCTTTTTAGTTTGCAATGGCCAGTGAGGAGGCCCGTTATGATCCTGAGGTTGTTCCTGCTTAAGCTGATGTGTTAGATGTGCGGGTTTAAAAAGTTACCATTTTTCCAATGAGGAAAGTTCTCGTATGCTTATGGCATTCAAGCTATTGTTTCCGTCTATTTTAAAGTTTTTACTTTTATATAAAGTGAATCGATGACCCCACGTAATCAATACTATTAACGTATAGGACGTGCGATTTTTTTCGAATAAAAAATCGTTGTCGTAAACAAAAAATGTTGATTATACATACACGCATTTGTATTTTTCTGTAGCGTGATTCTTTACCAAAAAAAATTTATGTGAATGTAAAAAAAACCTTGTAGTTGCCGCCATTTTCAAAAGTTACCTACAACATCTTCCGATAGTGTGATATATCTTGGACCACCTTGTACGTAGGGGTAGGGGTATAGTATGTTTCCCAAGAATTGTCTGGCAAACTATAACCTTTCGCGGGGGTTCATTTCACCGTTTTTCATTCCACAATTTTTTTTGCATTTTGTTATTTCACATTTTTGTTTTGCAAATCACTTTTCGTTTCATTAAATCACTTGACAAATTATCATTTCACATTTTTCATTTCGGAATTTTCATTTAGTTTTCAATTCGATTGGATTTTTAAATCTCCGCAAATTTTTATTTGGCATTTTGTTATTTTGCTTTTTTTCATTTGGCATTTTATTGTTTCGCTTTTTTTTTCGCGCGAAATTTTAAGACATGTAATTTAATGGAAGCCAAAAAATTGCAAAACAATAATTGAATGCCAAATAAGAAAAGCGAAACTACAAAGTGCAAAACAGGGAATATAAAAAATTAATAAACCTACATTAATAATTAAATGTCAATTTCTTGTTAAAAATTGACTTTTTAGGAGTATAATGTGAAAATACTATGAGCGAAAGAAAAGTTATATGAAGAATACGGATAAAATCAAAAAAGCAAGATTTTCTATATAAAAAATTACTTCTCAAAAAAACAAAACAAAAACAAAATGGCGTAATGATCTATCAGCGAAATAATAAAACGGCGAAACGTTATTTCTCGAAAAAAAAAAAAAATAATTGGCCAAATATCAAACAACGTAACAAAAAAAACTAAACAACAAATTGCAAAATGATTCTTGCGAAATGATTGAAAATATTTTTGAAAAAAGCGAAATATAAAAATGCCGAATTTTAATTGCGTAATGATTGAAAAACATAATGAATAAAAAAGAAAACGTTAATTTCCAAATAAGGAAAATTAAACGAAATATCTTTAATTTTTGTATGTAAACATTTTAATAAGCTACAATAATTTGTGGTTTGATATTTCTTCCAAAAATTAAACTTTATTGTTTAAGTTTTGAAATGCTATGAAACATTTTGTTGGGACCTTTTTGTGTAGAAATTTACAAATTACATTTTTCTCTAAAAAGCAACACACACACAAAGAGCTGATTTCTTCTACCTTCAACTTTTTTATGTTTCAATAATAAACAAAAATTAAGTTATTTTTTATCAAGCACGACTACGAATGAAGCGATTAATTTGTACATGTTTTAATCTCTCTCACCCAACGGTGGAACTGCTACAGTTGTAAAAACAACTTTAATAAAGTTTTATTAATATTTAATTTATACCTATAACCGCATTGTTTAAATTTTCAAGACCCATATTGGTGAATATAATTTTTTTGTGGTGCTTTTTTTCATGGAGATAATATCTCCAGGAATTTACTTTCAATGCCATTTTTGTGGTAGCTAAATTACCCCCCATTAAAAAAGATGATTGTTATTTTTTATCATTTTATACTCCTCCCAATTTTAATTAAAAAAAAAAAACATTTTCTTTACACCAGATGTAGGAATGCTATTAAACAAGGCGCACAGTACTGATAATTATGCCCTTGATTCCTGTCATAAGAAATAATTTTTTTTTTTTTAATTCTTATTATTTGGTTAAAAAGAAAAAAAAATATTATAGCTCACCTATTCATCTTCCTGTCACAGTATCCCCTACAGACAAATCACCGTACATAATTTAAGGTCACAATTTCCCTATAATTATTTCCTTTTTTATTACCAATTTTTCACAATTTATCTCGACCTACTACCTATATCTACATTTTGTTATATTTTTTTTTCTCTGTCAAAACTTGATAAACCCTCTTACCGCCTAGCTTCTTTTCTTATACAAGATTCTGTATTCTAACGAACATTGTTTGGCCAATTTAAAATTTACTTTGAATCAAATGAAATGGAAAATAACTTTTGACCCTGCCTTCGTTTTAGTTATACATATTTTTTTATACAAGCATTTTTTTTTTAATTTATACATATATATTATATTATCCTGAATCTGATAGCAAAAGACACGACAAGAAACCTTACATCATCTCTCTATGCAGGCATCACATCTCCTCTTCTGTCTTGATGCTATGCTATCATTTTATTTGCCTTAAGGACCTAGTTAGCAATTCCAATGATATTTGCAGTATGCTAATTTTACCATCCAGATTCCAGCCACATCATCACCCCCTTTCCCCTCCCTTCTCTTCAAAATCCAACCCCATTCTCCTACAAGAGGAAACTCAAACCCACACCCATCGTATCATCAGAAGAGCTGAGAAGTTAAGTGATAAGGAAAATTGTTCTGTCCAACAGGGACTCATGCTGCTCCAGATATAATATACCATTTTCATTTCCTTCGTCCCTCATCCTTCGTTCGTCGTCGTCGCATCGTTGTCGTGTTTGTGTATATAGAGTCCTTATCATAGCATGTCTTGGCCAGGCATTCGAGAGATTTAATGAAAATAATAATAATAACGGTAATAATTGTCAACTTCCCCGGGTCATTCACAGTGAAGGGAGATATGAAGAACGGAAACAGTGCACAGCACAGGGTGTGTGTAAGTATCTTAATGGCGCAAGGCAAAAGCCAGGAAACTATTCGATTCATTGAATCATCGATGGCATAAGGATGGCACTTAAAACCAGATGTGCCCATCATTTTGTATACAACGACGACACTATACGAGTAGATAGGTAGGTAGGTATAATATACGAAATCCCATAAGAATTGACCATAATGTCAGTTAAATATAATATTGCATCAGCTCTGCCAATGATGATAGATTTTTTCTTATATATATTTATATCCCATTGGGGACATTATTTTTTGTCACATTTTGTTTATCAGATGGCAGAGAAAAAAGATCTAGAAGTTTCTATCAAAAGGTAATAAAATAATAAATCATAGTCTGTATAAGGAAGGGAGAACCAAAAGAAAATTCTTGGAAATTATTAACTCATTTCGAAATTGGAAGCTGTTTGGGAAATTATATGAGGTAAGTTCGAATATCTTAAAAAAAACTATACCTATAACATCTTAAAAAAGTCAAATTGAAGCCCCTGACAATTTTGATGATTTAAATACCAGAAATTAGATTTAAGCATTTTTTCATTAAAAACCTTTAATTGTAATTTATTGTCTTAAATAATTTTAAAAATTGATATTGAATATTGCATGAACCGAAGATGGAAGGTGGTTTTCAGGTCCGGACCAACCCCAAAGAACATTTAAACCAAATATTTTTATATAAGTTTATTTATTTACTAGCTGACCGGGTATCGCACGGGTTATGAAATTTAAGTTTCGTAAAAAATTAACTATATAAAATATATATATATATAAATATAACAGTGTTATGTGTTCGATGCTTGTTCTCAAGTAGCACAAAACTTAAAAATATACCAAAATATTTGGGGTATTTTATGTACTTTCGTGATGTACATTTTGAATATAAAAAATACACCAGTTTTTGGTGTAGTTTTTAGACATTTTATTTCGATTCAGTCTAAATAATACCTCGTTTTCGTATATAAATTACACAAATTATACTGATTTTCGGTATATACATTGTGCTTTTTTTTCCCGTGAGTTTATTTTTTAAATCGGAAACAGTTTGATGAATTAAAATTTTATTATTATGTTTATTTTTTGATGCAAAATGTATCTTCAAGAATTTTGAATTCTTAATATGATTCTAAATAGGTACATATAATAATATTATAATATGGACGCAAGAAAATTATGAATAAATATGATTGTGAGTGCCTATAATTTACAAACGAAGCACATTCTTTCGATTGATTTTCGGTCCTACTCCATCTAAAATTCGAGCGCCTCGAAAATTTTAATAAATTGAAGATTTTTAAGTCACTGCGTAAAAATTAGTTTTTCGAAAATTATAATTTTTTGGTTAATTTTTAAATTTTTTAGAGTCGTACTGTTAGAATCGAGACGAAAATACCAAAAATGTGGCATAATTAAGTAGATACATATGTATAATAAAATAATTAATCATTATCATTTCATTCATTTTAAATATGGCGGCCAGCCGATTTTCAGTTTTACCTAATATTCCTTGAAAAATATATCCGTCGTGAAAAAATACACCAATTTGCAATTTGAGCAAAAAAAGGCACCATTTTAAAAGAACAGAAAGAAAAATACACAATTGTAAAAGTTATATACAATATTCTGTTTTTGGTACATTTATTTTGCTGGAAACTATGGAAAATATTTACTGATTTGTATAATTCTGAGAACTTGATAAAGAAATGCACCAAGTCAAAGGAGCAGTAAAAAAATGCACTATTGTGAAAAATATATCGCTGAATTTTTGTCGGTATATTTAATTTGTTGAAAATGGTGAAGAAAATTTTCAAGAGTTTGTTAAAAACAAAAACAAAATTGGTTAGTGAGAATACTAAAAATGTTTACTAACTTTTTATGTAAATTTAAATTTTGTGCACTTTTTAACATTTTTAAACGCTGACATGTTTCTTGGGCATTTTTGGTTTCGTATCCAATGAAGCTTCTTCATCCTTTTCGTTCGGTTTTTTTAAATTGTTTAAAAAGTTTTTCTTTCTTATAGAAACCACTTCAAATAATTATTAAATTTCGAAGATCTTATTTTTTGTTAATATTATTAATTAATGAAAAAACGCAGGTTAACAGTGAAATGACGATTAATTAATCTCACTGACATTTTGTTGTTTATTTTTCAAACTACATTACGTAGTTTGGTGCATTTAATTTCCACACGATGAAAGTCTTACACCAAAAATAGTACTGCTCATATCAATGGTATATTTTATCTACCAAATATAGTGTACCATCCAGCCGATCGATCTTGGTTGAAGGAAAAAAGTTAATAATTAATATCAAATCACGATTTAATTATTAATTACAAGGATAAAGATTTATTTTCACAGCCAGAAACTGAGAGCTATGGAACAGTTGATCTTGCCTACAAATTAAATCGAAATATGAAGTTTCGTATGGTATAGACATTTTTTTTTTAAATTTTTGTCTTAACATATTCCTCATATTCAAAATATTTTTTACAAGTATTAAAAGGGATGAATGGCCTGGAAAACAATCCCCTTTGCATATTCTGCTCAAGACTCAAGAGGAGAGGCCGAACCATGTATACTAGGATGATGCGATGCACTTATATTCATCAAAGAATAAAACGACTGGGAAAATATCAGGTCGAAGAGAGCGAACTACCCTCTCTACTCTGATTTCTTAAAGAAATAAAATTAAAGAAGGAGCTTTAAGATGAGCAACATCTTCCAGCTCTAGATGGGGGCACAATAGATCTTCAGGTCGCAGTGCATTATACACCAATATATACTATTCATTCATTCATTAAAAGGGATGCTAGGTTTTTGTTTTTCCCTATAAAAAGTTAAGTTTTAAAAATATCATCGAAGTCCATCGTCTAAATATGTAGGTAAAATATTAAAAAATGATTTTTTTACATCGTATACTATTTTTGTTGTTCTACCCTATTTTACCCTATAAAAAGGGCAATTTTTTTAAAATATCAGGTCCTTAAGTGATCCTTGAATTCCATATCTTCTAAAAATGTATAACCTTAAATGTAGAACAAAAAAGAATGTCAAAAATATTAACTAATATTTTTTACTTATACCCCATTTCACCCTATAAAGAGCTAAACTTTGTACAATATGAACTCAAAACGCCATTTTTAAAGTATTAAATTCAAACAAACAAAGTATTTTAAAATCGTTTCCTTTTTTCGTTTTTTACCCCATTTTACCTTATAAATATTTGTAAAGGGTGTTTTTTTTAGACGTGTGGTTTTCAAGAAGAAATAAAACGCATATAATTTAATATTATGGCCAACAATTTAGCTTTATTATAAAGATAAGGGTTTGCCATTCATAATGTTTTAAAAATGATTTCGGGCAAGTGGCCGCCGCGGCTGGCTCGAATAAATTCCAGTCGAGAGGCCCAATTTTCGACCACTTTTTGCAGCAATTGGGGCCGTATGTTAGCAATAACGAGCCGAATATTCTCTTCCAAGGCGTCAATCGTTTCGGGTTTACATTACCAAAAGTTTCCTTCAATAAATTGATTGTTTCGATGGCTGTATGGCATGTAGCGTCGTCTTGTTGGAACCAAAGGTCGTCCACATCATTATTTATTTTAATTTGTAAAAAAAAATAAATAAATAAGTTTTTTTTGTAAAAAAAAATAAATAAATAAGTTTTTTTTTACTTGGCAACCTAAATAATCGTAGTAGCCTGTGGCGCAATAGTTAGTGCGTAGGACTGTTACGCCGAACGTCGTGGGTTCGGTTCCCAGCCTATGCCACCTAAAAACAAATGTTTATCACGGGTTACGTACTGTCTCTTGTGAGTAATTAACAAATCCTCCAAGAGTATCTCTTATCATGAAAAAGTGCTTCTCAACTTAGCCATTCGGGTTCGGCAGAAAATTGTAGGTCCCCTCCATTCCTGCCAAAAACAAGCACACAGGAATGGTTAAGAGTTGTAAGTCACATAGCCCCTGGTTCAACTTGAGCTGTCGCGCCACCCTATTTATTTATTTTACCTACAAAATCTAAGTAATTAAATTTAGTACATATGTTCTTAGTCATTACGTCCTTTAAATATTTCTATAAACCATTAATACCTTTAATGCGGCCCTATAAATTGACTTCCACGTTTCGTCACGTTGTTTCCAATTTCCCATAATTTCATTATCATTATTTCCAATGAAGTTCTCAATTATAGTTTTGACATTTTAAATTTTGTTTTTGTAAATGTAAATTTATGAAATCTCATTAACTGCCAGAGTAAATATCCGTTGGATAATTTCATTAATTCAATGGGCATAAAACTGCCTCTCAATAATTTACCTTTTTCGAAAACAAAAATCCACCACATCGATTTTCCTTTTCTGATGTCATTCACATCCTTGTAGGATAGGTATGTAGATTGTATAGTACGAGTATACTTACGTAATATGTACATATATACCTACGCATAAATAATAATAATCATTCATTCTCCCAATTTTTTACTTCACCTTATACCTTCCAATACTCCCCCGTGTAAATGTGTTTAAGATAATGTAAAAAATAAAAATGTATGAATATTATTTTTGTTTTTTGAGGTTAAATTATTTTCAATTTATTTACTTAACAATTCGATTGAGTGAACAGGTGCTGTTTGTGTTTCCTTATAACCTCCCCACCACCACCTCTTTACCCATCCCACTCCCGATTGTCTGCAATCAACCAGAAGTAAAATCAACAAATGAATTTTCAAAAAAAAAAAAAAGGAGAAAAATGACAACATCAAGACAAGTGTGAACATCTTCTTCTTTTTTTTTTTTTAATTCACAGCAATGCTGTTGTTTTTGTTTTATTTATTTTTTTTGCTGGGAAAAACAAGTAATTTTCATTTCACCCGGTCGAAAGGCAATTTATTTTCCTCCTCTCAAGTTAAAAGGATCTTTTTTTTATACTCTCAATTCATGATTGTGGAGAATTTTTTTTTCATCTTCAAAAAAATATAAAAATAAAATTCTTCTTCCATTAGTTGGGAAAGAAAATAATACAGAAACGCCAAGATACAGCTTTTGAATGAGGTATAAGGTTAAAAAGTAAAAATGTAAAAAAAAAAAAATAAATAACTGTATCCGCCAAATACCAACATTGGCTCCTCATATTTGTGTAACCTGTTTTCATGAAAAATTCACAACTAGGGCATAAAATTGCAGATGGTGCATACCACAAATTTATTGCCTGTGGTTGGGTTGGCTTGGCATGCGGAGTGAGAGGGGTAGGAGAATTCACTGAAGCGTTGAAAAGCACAAAACGATCATAAGGATGATGATGATGATGATGAAGGATATGCACAAGGGGACAGGAATGATGCTATACGCCGTCAGATATAAATATTTCCTACTGATGTACATATACATATATATGCTGGCACATAACGAGCATTGAGGATGAAGTGCGATGAGCTCTGCGAGCAAAAAAAAAAAACATAACATCCTACCTAGAACAGAAGGCAAAAAGCAATTTCTTTTGTCAGTATATCTACTCCCACTCCTGACTTCCTTTCAGCCCACACACCACACAGCAAATATACAGACCCCCGTCTATATACTGTTGGTAATCAGCATTAAGGACATGGCCACTGTCAGCCATCTGCAACGCATCATTATCCAAATACTCTTCATGGCTTTTCCATTTTTCCAGCAACCACTACCACCACCATCACCATCACCACTCTGCCCGTTGCAAGTGCAATTATCTTCTGTTTTCAGCAGATTATTATTGGTACAGGGAATATTGCAAGGAGATTAAGAAAAAAATATTATTAAAGAAAAATTGTTGTACAATTGTACTTACTAGGAATCAGTGAATTGGGTAATAACCTTTTAGAAAATAAAAAAATACATTGATTAAACCTTTTCTAGTTCAAATTAATATCCTAATGATTTTTGTCTCTGATTTCTTCATCTGTTTTTGAATGAAAAGGGGTGACAAGCTTGAGTACAAACAAACACATTCACCGGACTCGTCCATTTGGACAATTGACTTATGCCAAGACAAAAATATATTAACTGCCTTCCTCCAGCTTCCTATATACGCCAAATAAGTCCTAGTCTACTTAGGAGCACCAACTGAATCGCCGCGCCCCGTCTTTCTTTACGGTGCAGCGACCTTTAGGAATAATTTGTTTCCATCCATTCTAAATTACCAACAAAAAGGAACAAAACCAAGGACTTTTTTTGGCAGACGAAACCAAAAATCACCATGCGAAGAATGTTCGCCTCAAAACAGCTATTCTATGAACAAATACAAGTGGGTACCCGCTACCGCTGTAAAACTCGTAGTTGTATTAATTGTCTAATTCGCTGCTCTACTCGTTTATCAACAGGCTTCGAAAGAACCAACTATCGAATTTATTAGCTAGTGAGCTGTCGAGCGAGTAGCTATAAGGTTTTTGACTTTTGTGTGTTGGTAAAAAAAAATTGAGTGCATTACAACTACTAGAGACTACTTGCTAATTTGACCCCAGGAGAAGAGTAATGTGAACATTTCATTGAAAGTGGACCTTCCTGGCATAAAGTCTCAATAATATGGTACCTCAGTGATGGAAATCGACTTTTTTCGATTGTACTGAACGCTGAAACAAAATAGTACTGAAAAAGAACAAATAGTACTGGGTTCTTTTAAATGGATAAAAACTAGCAAACACACAAATTCAAAAATAAAATTGATTTATTAACAAGAACAAAAAAAAATTCATTTGTTATAAATATTAAGGTAACATTATAGTAAAGGAACTTCATTATTATAGCTAAATAAATAACGGACGGATCCCGTATCACAGTAAGGAGCCAGGTTGTAGGTTTCATTGAATCTCATCATTGAATATTTAAATTTTTAGTTTTGAGGTTTTTAAAATCCTAAATCATTTAGTGTGTTCAGAAAAATGATATCTCAGAGATTAAAAAATAATAGTAAGTTAGGTAATTTAAAATTTTTTTTACTCTAAAAGTTCTTTTTGAAGAGGATTTTTTGTCACGTTTTTATTCACAAGATCCTTATTAATTACAAAACTGTGACAACATTCCTTTTTTAAAAGATTTTTGGTTTCTATCAGCATTCACTTTCCAAAAACCAAATTTTTGCCCAACATTTCTCATTTTCTTAATATATTCGCAGTCAGCAGCTCTATATTTGTTGCTTATAGCTTCAATAATTGTGGGTTCATTAGGAAAAAAACTTTAAAACAAATTGAACGATGGAGTCGATGGAACGATGGAGTCCATCCAATACTGCGCTTTGTGAGAAATTTTGAAGTGCGTTTAAGAAAACGTCATCGAAATCCAATCTTTTTCTAATATCTTAGCAGAAATGTTATGTAAAACATTTTAGCATGATTTTTGAAGCCCTGTATAACTTTTTCACTGAACTTTTTAAAAGTGTATAAGATTTCACATTCGGTGACGCAATATATCTCCATAACTGGTAGGGTTCATCAAGAGATTCCGTTACCATAAAATTTCTACATAATTGTTTGAAAATTAATTTCATTGTTGGAAGCAAAATAATAACGTGAATGAAGATAATTAGAAAACTACTTCTGTTTAAGTGGAGCGATTGAATATATGATGAGCCCAACTGTCGTACCTGGGCGAAACGCAACTTTTGGAGTTGAGGTCACTTGAACTTAAAAATTGGAAGCTAAATATGTACCTTCTCTTACGTATTCAGTTCAGTATTTAAAAGCAAATTAGCGCCTTCAGCCCAAGTGGGGATGGGCTTTGAGTATTTTCGCATCGCACATAGATTTTAATGAAGATAAGAGAAAATTATCAATTTTGTACAAACAATTCAAAATTGTACTGAAAATGGCAAAGATGTACTTACGTACTGAGAAAAGCAAATTGTACTGAATTCAGTACAATAGTAAGGCTTTTTCCATCATTGTGGTACCTATATGTATATCGGGACCTATCAGTTTGCTAACGAACGGCTTCATTAATTTACAAATTACGGTAAAGAAGATTTTGTAGCCGCTTTTTATGAAACTGATGCTTCCGTAGTTAGCACAGTTCAAAGGGTCTCCTTCCAAGAGAATCAGTCCAGCAGTATTACGGTACCATTCATGGGGCATATGAGCTGGTACATATCTTCCTAAGTTTTGTTCTATAAAACAGCCATTTTGCTTCCATAAAACAGCCATAACGTACCGGAATAGAATCGTAAACGAAGAGTTCTAGATTTATTACACAAGTAGCCAAATATACATATGTATAAAAGAAACTATTTATTTATAAAATTAATAAATTTAAAACTTTAAAAAAGAAACTGAAAAAGTATATAATCTAATGTCAATCAGGCAGACGGCAATGCCATGCTAAACTGATTTCTTAAAAAAAAACTATATGAATTATGTAACTATATGCAAAGAGAAAAGAATTACTAAATCAAAATTTATCTATCTATCTCTAGTTCATTGCCATGAAGCTTGGCAGCAAGGCCACTTATGATGAGCCTCTGATTGTAGATTGGAGCTTGAACTAAGCTCACTACAACAAAGAATCTGAAGTGTTAAAAAAAAGGCCGTCAGCCCTAGTTGTTTTATTGGCTTACCTTTGGATATGGCCGACTTTATTTTGTCAAGTTCGAGTGGATTGGTTGAGTAGAAAATAATGTTTCAAACTGAAAGACGAATTCTGTGCATCATCACCGATAGACAGTTGCAGAAGTGGTCTTTCCATTATCCACAGCATTCGGCTTCAATTCTACCACCTGCGATATTCTCTTGGTACATCTTTTTACAGGCTTTGGTTCAGGGTTTGTAACCCTGAGACGTGCTTTTTTACCTTTTTGCAAAACTTCCGAATTTCATTTCGATGATGCGGCATCCCTCTCTCCCATGTTCCTTTTGAGAAGCAGACGTTTTGTTTCTTATTTTCTGCTGGTAAAGCTTGCACGCAGTCCTGGTATTTCAATGCAGCGACATGCAGCTTTTTATTGCTCTTGTTTAGCTGCATTTGCTAAGAAAGGGGAAAGTAAAGTAATAGTACTATACTCTGTTCAACATTGTTAGTAGATGGCTTATCAGTGAGCATTTTCTAAATCAGGGTCGCCTGATGAACACTCACGACACTAAGTGGGGAAAAATGCCACTAAAAAAAATAGCAAGTCACTGCCTTACGCACACGAAATGTTGTTGTGATTCCTCGATAAAAGTCGTACACTCCACCATAACCGTTGTATCCCATTGATGGAGGATCGAGCGATATTGATGAACGATCTTGCGTCTTTTAACAGTTTTACCATTACCATTCACAATTGTAAGGAAAGCGCTTTTTCAGTGAATTTTATCAAGGAACTTTTTTAATTTGAAGCTTTTGGGAACAAATTTATAAAGCTGAGTAGTTATGTGGAGTATTGTCGTTTTGCTTTTCCCTTTTTACTTATTTTTTTCTAGAAAATCCATTTAAATGTAGTAAAAATTATTCGCTTTAAGAAAAAAAACGCTATTATTGTACAAAGTTTTGAAACATTCACATTGCATTAGAAAAGTTGTTTTGAAGTGATATTATTTTTAATTAATTAATATAATAGGAGTATAATAGTAAATAATAGTGAAGTAGGTACATAATATTGTTTCTAATTGATAAAAAGATTTATAAAAAATATATTATTTCTTATAAAATTAACGCAGACGGTAGCCCTACGCACTTTTCTTTCTAATTTGCTCCGATTTATAATGTAAACTACGGAAACACTGTGAGAGCTTTAAAAGAAAGACATGCTTATGCAACTCAATGCAACCAAAGGAGAGACAAACATTCTATCTTCCCTCTACTCACATACATTTTGTTGGTTTTTGTCTCCAAGTTGTTGTTAATCTTAATTTTGAAATATAAATAAATAATTAATTTTAAATAAAAACGATTTTTTTAAAAACTTATGTATTTATTTTTAATTTTAATATTACAACTTTTTAAAATATTAGTATATGCAACGCGTTTCGGAGATGCTAATCCATCTTCAGGCGGAATACTTTTGCTGCTTAGTGTTGTTCTAAGTTCTACTGACAATTTTTGTTGCAATCTCAAGTAAGAATAATTCAGAATTTGTTGCGCTAATCCACTGAATCGAAATATCTTTCATAAGCATTTCCTATTAACTTTTTAATATTTCCTTTATAAAATAAATGACAACTCTAGTAATGAACTCCATTAATCACTTTAGCATATTCATATATGAATATAAAAATCAAATCCTAGTTAATATACATAAATGCGCAAAGTGAACTCAATGTACTCAATACTATGTCTGATTTAAAGCTCACTGTACTACTGAACATACATCAACAGTACATTATCTCCGTCTATCTATATAAAAAAAATAAATACAAATTCCCATTAAATATGAAACTCTCCAAAGCTCTTCATCATGCTCATGCAAGCGATTTAATATTTATTTATTATTATTTAAATATTTTCCAGTTACACATACATATATGTATGTATGTATATGCTCTAGCAGATATTATTGGTCTGAAAGAATAATTATCCCCAGGTCATGTTTGGGTGCCATCTGCTGAATATAATATGCCATCTTATTTTATGGCCAATGAATTTTTGGCAATTTCACGCATCTTCCAACTTTATGACATTTTGATCCCAATCATAAATACAACTTGATTAATGTGTATCGAGCATCACATGAAATGTTGATGCGATGACATCTCTGATGATCCTATATCAACTGCCATGTCGTTCATTTGTCAAATTCATACATCATAATATACGCAACGCATATACTTGTAGGTATATCTGTGTGTGTATATAGAAATAACTTATATTAAATTGACAGAAAATATATTCAACCAACATGTGGTTTATAATATTTTATGACATCCTTCGTCCTTTTGCTGCACACCATAATATCCTCCAGGGATAGTAATTAATCTTTTGTTTTTGATGAGGCAAAAAAAGTATAGGAACACGTAAATAATACCTGATTGGATCCTTCAAAGGTAATATTTCATTCGAAATATTAATGACTTTCTTCCTTTCCTTACTTTTTCCATTCCATCCCTTCCAAATAAACACATCATCCACAAGGGAAAATAAAATTTAAAGAAAAGACCTTAAAATTGCACTCCCCTTCTTCCGAGCTCGCCAACAATCATTCTTCTGGTGAAATTAATTTTCTTGGCAATTTTCTTTCAAATTTGTTTTTTTTGTGTTTCTTATTTCAAAATCCAATGTCGTCTTTATATATATTATAATATTGGAGGAACATAAGGTTTATAAGATGATTGATTAGCCCAAGGCAGGAAGAGTCTTTCCAAGTATTTCATTCTTCTATTTTTTACACTTTTATGTACATTTTGATGATGACAAAATTTAGAAAAGAAATTGACTTCAAAAGTTGACAATCAGTCATCTCGGTATTTTAGCTTCAAGCGCTGCGCGCCGCACGTCGTCGTGTATTTCGAGCAATTGCATTGTGGTAGTCAAGGGGCATATCACTGTGGGGTCTGAGATCTCTTCTTTAACGAGTTTATTTTAGTTTTTGTGCAAAACATTTTTTCATTATTTACATTGATTATTTTTTTTCGTTGAAATAATACACATAATTTGAAAAATCCTCAATGCTTTTCTTCAATCTTTTTTATTTGATTATTTTTTTTTAAATATCCCAGATATTTGAAATTTTGCAATTAATTATTTTTTTTTAAACAAAAGGACGTGTGAAGTAATTGTCTTAAAGGAACTTACTGCCAAATGGTTGAATTGTCTCCATATCAATTCTAGAAAGTTGGAAATGTGTAAATGAAATATTTGTATAGCCTGAAGCAGTTTATGAAAATCTGCCTGTTGCCACGCCCAGTTTTTTCATTTTAAAGTTTTCTTCTTATTAATCGTTCCTTTTTTAAAATTCAAATTTTTAAGATAAGCACAGACCATTACATGTGAATTTTTTTGTAAACCCACCAAAAATTCCAGCAAAATCAGACTTAAACTTCGAAAAATTCCGACAAAAATATGAATTTTGTTGGAGAGATTTATTTGGGCTTTTGAGTTTGTATATGGCCGTTTAAGAGGAAAATTAATTTTTTTTTGTAAATTGCTCAAAAATGCTCAAAGACTTATAGACGGTTAAAGTGCAAAACCGCGTTAGGTTAGACCCTGTATTACCGCTGGCGAGTCGAACGAATAAACGTGTGAGTGGAAGAAATCAGTATTAAAATTGCCGAATTGAGAACATTTGATTCGCCTTAAATGTCAAAAAAAAATTGTAAGTTTAATCTCACTCTATTGTGGACTGTGGTTATCGAAAATTCATTGATTTGAACGTCATTCGTTAGTTCGCTAATGCAAACATCTCACTTCGAACGTTCGATTCGCCAACCGTAATAGTGGGGTAGGTAAGGTTAGGAGGGACTTGCCCAGCTCTGAGGCTGTGGCGTCCACGGGGGCCTATTGGTCCATTGTGATCCCCTATAACAGTGATAGCACCTAAACTAATGATTGACATAGACTGGGGTTTGGGGCCCAACTATGTAACTCGATTCTACAATAAAAATATTCGAATTCGCAAAATCTCAGCTCGCTAATTCTTTAACAAACGCATATAAACGGAAAGAGAACAGCGCTGTGTTATTTTATTAAAATATTTTCTTTAAATAAAAACATTGTGTTTTTGTCCTTGTTTTGTACTCCTTTTTATCTTAATTTTTTTTTCAGAAAAATCCGGAATTTTAAATCTCTAACGATAATTTTATTAAAACCTTTCTGGCTTTTCGTTCTAGGCTAAATGTGGCGCAGTCATCGTTTTAGATATTTTGATTATAAGGGTACCGTGAGTCAGTAGCAAACGTGTTAGTGTTTTCAAGTTTTTCACTCTAATCAAGGACCTATACTTTGTAAACATTCGACACATTGGAATGAACTAGGACACCTTATTTTAGGAGTTTCACATAAGGTGTGTGCAGGTCATTTGGAAGCTCGTGCATGATTGCAGTGAAATATTTGGCTACTCCAATGAATGAAAAATATTGCTTGAAAGATACAAAAAATTATACAATATTTTTTGTTACAATATTTTCTTCGCCATTTTTTTCAAAATGTTTTCATTAGTTTTCAAGATATGTCAACCCATTTAACCACAATACTCCCCTCCCCCACCTTACAAATTGCAATCAAATTTCCCGTCAAAATGTTATAAGATACTTTTTTAGGAAAAACTTAAGACATACAAATAAAGCTCTCCACTGAAATTTAGCAATGTTGAAATTTTTTCCAACTTTGACACAGTCGCAGATTTTAATATTTTATTAGAAATGTATACACAATAAGAACAGATATACTTGCCTTTACATATAAAAACAATTCACTATATAATCATGTTTCTGAATAAAGAATGAAAAAATAACAAAATGACATCCCAATTCAATGAGAAAACCTTTTATATCTTTTCAGATGAAACAACAACAATTCCAAATTGACTGAAACAATTTCCCCTTCTCAAGGATAAAAGGTAGGTACATACATATCTATACAAACATAACAATTTTTACCTTATAAATTATATAAAAAAAAAATAAAAACCAAAGAGAAAATCCACAACTCAGACAACGTATATTATAGTCTTTTCTTTTTCATTTCGAGATACAAAATTTTTAATTTCGTAAGTAGAATTGTTTGCATCACAGATTTGCCACATAATACATGAGATTATGGTTCTGGTGGTTCTATATCACACCAGTATCCCCACAAATCTCTCTCACAGTTGTATATAGAAACACCTCATTCGCGTAGATTAAACACCTCTCGAACTTCCAAGGATCAAAACCACCTGCCCACCCCAGCCCAGCCCCACTATCCGGCTTCAGCATCTCATGTTATTCTGCGCATCTGATGTTCAAAATGCAAATACAGACGTTGAACTCGGTCTTCTTCAATCATTTAATGGAATTTTGAGACGAAATGTCGACAACTATAGGACTAGGACATCATATAGGGGAGAAGGAACTGTGCGATGATGGGGATGATAATATTAACATTGAAGTTGACCTGGTTTGTTCTTGAGATGAGGGGAATAATGGTTATGGAACATTTCATTTTGTTTGCTTGGCGAACAATTTTATTTATTATTTCGTCTTTTTTTATGAAAACCAAACGAATATGTAATTAAATTTTGAAATTAAAATTTAAAAGGTCAACACAGTCAGAAAATATGGACAAAGGACTATAGCAGAGGCAAACACAAAAAAAAATCAATATTCTAACCTTAATATCAATATTTAAAGTCCATTTTCGGAGGAATCAATTTTCATCGGGTCTATTACTTAAACTAACAAAAAAAATAATATTAAAAAAAAAACCTCAATGATTGGAAATGTCTGAAATTCTAGGGTTTTAAAAATAGATTTTCGATCTGTGTTAAGAGAATAAAGTCGAAAATAGAGCATGACCTACTAATTTATTCATTACAATTCTGATGCCACTCAAAGTGAGCACGTGTATCTGTAGGAGGCAAAAGGACGAAGAGGCTACAATGTATACATATTTATATATAAGAACAGTTATGTATCTTATTTAAGTATAATGGATAGGTATATATTCCTCACTCACCTTGAGTTGTATAGGTCTTCGCCACCACAGCCACATCTTATACAAGCTTATTTAATATTCTCTGAGAAAGTCTGAGTTAAGACATTCAAAAGAGGATTTGTGGTTAAGGTTTGGAAACAAAGTTGAAAATACTTTTAGATACACGTCTACAGTTTATGCTTGTTGTGATGTTGTGTGATGAATTACAAATGAATTTAATATAATTTTCACGTAAAACTGTGTAGGTTTATGTACTAAAGGGTCATTCAGTTCGTGGTTTCAAGTTGGTAGCTCTGGCATTTGACATCTGTCAAACTCAGCTATCATTTGAAGTGTCATAATATTAGTTGAATGTTTGCCATTTACGATAGTGGATCGCTTAACAATCGAACAATGCGTTAAAATTATTAAAACTTACTACAAAAGTGGTGATTCAAACGTAGCAACTTTTCGCGCATTTTTCGAACAACATTTTCTTCAGCGATGAGGCACATTTCTCACTATGTATGTAAGCACTGGGTATGTAAGCAAACAAAATTGCCCGTTATGGGTCTCAGAAAACCCACAAAAGATCGAAGAGGTACCGTTGCATCCAGACAAAGTGAATGTTTGGTGTGTTCCTTGTTCGAAAGGTGTCGTTGGTCCGTATTTCTTCGAAGATGCCAATGGGCAGACGGTTACAGTCAATTCGAAGCGATATGGTTAAATGATAACCGATATTTTTTGGCCGGCGATTGAAGATCATGTCTTGGACGATATGTGGTTTCAACAAGACGGGGCAACAAGCCACACAACACCACCAATTATGGCTTTATTGCGTGAAAAGTTTCCTGGTCGCGTAATTTCACGTTTTGGCGACGTCAGTTGGCCACCAAGATCAAGCGATTTGACGCTGTTAGATTTTTTTCTGTGAAGTTACGCAAAAGACCGTATTTACGAGAATAATCTCCGAACGCTAGACGCATTAAAAACCAACATTACTCAAGTTATGGCCGAGATACCGCCCGAAATGTGCGAAAAAGTGGTTAAAAATTACCTCAAAAGAATCGCATGCTGCGAATCTTCCCGAGGCGGCTATTTGAATAATATTGTTTTTCACACTTATTGGCAAAGTCCAAAATTGATAATGAAATAAAATGTTTATCAAAAATGTATCGCTGTGTGTGTTTTATTTAGCTTTACTTTCGAAACCGAGAAATGAATGACCCTTTATATCAAATTAATGACTTAAAAAAATGTTTAACACGAATCACGAACTAAATTGCAAGCGTTATATTTTGTATTCAAAATGACATTACCTGTCGTCTACACTAGCTATAATTTCATTTAGCAGCAAGCTACCGTGCTTCGCATCGTGCGTCGGTCGCGAAGACAAGTTGACCTGAAGTAGGTACATAGAAATATAGACTTTTTCGTGAAACTATAAAGTAAATAAAGGAAGGCTGATTTTTTCATAACGAAAAGAGTGCTATTCTTATTAGAAGAGATTAAGTCCAGATTTCGAGGACGTCATGACTCTGGCGATAACGGCAATTTTTTAAAAAGCGAATTAATCAATATCTCTTTAACCATTGGATTAAGCGTAAAACTTGTCAAGTCCATAGTTGTAGGCATTTAGTTCATCTTTTCTTTAATGTAATTTTTTTTGGACAGTAGTTTTCGAGGTTATATGGTTTTAGGGCCATGTTGTTCTCGGTGTGTTCAAGCAAAACCGCATAACTTTAAATGGGGTTAATCAAACAAAATCGGATGATTAGGGAATTTTTTGGTTAACAACTCAAATTTTTGATTCCTTTCAGTTAACTTGCACATTCGATGATTCACCAGTTGATCAGCTGTGAACAAACTGGCCCGTAATTTTAATTTGTTAATTTGTAACATTTTTCTAATTCCCTGAGAAGCTCACGAGTCACGTACATTATTCTCTTCATAATAATTGTAGATTATGGAATTTACAAAAGCTTTGCAGCCATAATGCGATTCTATAAATAAATAAATTGGGTGGCGCAGCAGTTCGTGTAGAACCAATGCCTAGTGACTTACAACTCTCAACTATTCCTGTATGCGTGTTCTTGGCATGAATGGAGGGGATCTACAATTTTTTGCTGAACCCGAACGTCTTTTTCATGGAGATATACTCTTGGAGAATTTGTCAATTCTTCGTAAGAGGCAGTAACACGAGAAAAAAAAAATTAAAAGAAATTGAAAATGGAGATGAGGATGAAAATCATATTACACTTTTGATAGGTTTCTACTGAAGGAACACTACCAGCAGCTACACCAGCACGTTCTCCGGAAGTTAAAGATGCAGAAACATTAAAAATTCTGAAATAATAAAATAAATAATAATAACCTGGTTTCTCGAAATTCATCTCAAGAACACATCGATGAAAAATTCATTTCATTCTTACCAAAATTTCTGTTCAGTAAAAGTTGCAATTAACTCGTTGCAAACAATTCGTGGTGAAGGTGAAAAACAAATCAATTGAATCAATTGTACACTGTGGCGTATGCGTACTTTTTTCGTAACTTTTGTAGGCACAATTTATTAAACAAAAATATTTTTTCCGTATATGATGCGAAATGAAATTTTTCTGTGATCTCCAAACAGACAAACACAACGGAAAATATCCTTGGAGAGTTTTACTTATTCCAAAAAAGAAAATATAACATAAACTCAAAAAATCAGAGAAAACCATATGATGTAAGAAAATGATAAACAAACAAAAAAACATAAATAAAACTCAAATGTCATTTTTCCCCACACAATAAATAGTCTGTAAAATTAATTCAGTGCGAAAAAGGAGCGGAAAATTCTCCAAACAATCTGCTACAATTATAAATTTCGCTCTTCGAATAGCGTACCTACTGCAAAACGAAAAGCAGAACGAAATTTTCCGTTTATGATTTCGCTGTGTCATTTTTAAAGGGATCTTTCGTTTCGCATCGGCACCGTACTAGGTTTTAGTTTGAACTGTTAACTGAAAGCAGCACTGAAATCAAGATTTTAATTCATTGAATCTTTAGCATCGTTACGTGTCACATGAACGCATTACGATTCGGGTCCATTATGTACCTACATACATAATATGTATATACGTTCTAGGCGTACCTACATTTAAATTTTACTCCACCAATGGCAATAATCATTTTTTGGGTGGATCTATAATGCTTAATTCTTAATTTTATTGAATTAACAAATGTTTGGACCAGTAGAAATCAAAAAATAATGTTGTTTGGATGAATAATTTAGATTACAGAGCCAGTCAAAGTAGAAAAAAAATGTTTGGTGGCAAAAAAAACATTTTTTAAATTTTGTTTCCTGTAGTTTGAGTGTAAAAACTGAGGGGAGTGCGTTAAAAAACTTGTGTTTTTTTAGTTTTACTTGATGTATTTGTTTATTATTAAAATTAAAAAATGATTTTTTTTTATTTCTTTATTTTAAAATTTTTTGAATTCAACGTTTTTTGAAACACCACTTTGGACACACTTTTTCAACTTTTAATTGAGTTACAGAAAAAAAACCGCAAATTCCCGCCTTTGAATTAACAAGAAAAACATTCCTCAAATATATGTGTTCACATAATCCCAAGAATTCATATGCATAAAGTTGCATAGAGCTATACAATATAAAGATTTGATTTGAAGAAGTGGGTCCATTATTTTTCAAAATTTTGAATCTGAAAATTTTTTTTCCAAAACTATTCACAAAAAAAATTTGATTTTAAAATTAATGTGTGGATTTCTGGGTTTAAGGTATAACATGACATTGTAAGTGTTGCCGTTGATTATTTTTTTTTCTAATTCAAATCTGCCCCACCCTCCTAAACGGGGGGATATAGACCCCCTTCCCATACGATCTTATTTTGTCTCGACCTAACCTAAATGCTCTAGCATTTGTATACCCTTTATATTTTTGGTTTGTTTAATCTTTGTTTCACTATTTCACTTGTAATCTCTAATTTTTGATTTTTTTTCCCACCACATTTTTGACTTGTAATCTACTAATAAAATATTTTTTTAAGTACACTCTTTTATGTCAAAAAATTAAAATATACACTTTTAAACAAAAAATAAAAATTATATTTAAAAAAATGGTTTATTTTCTTTTTTCCCAACTATATAGCTAATATTGGTTTATTTTCTTTTTTTCCCCCCACTGTTGCACTCAAATAAGTTTCAAAACACTCTGCTGTTTCTCTAAATCGAAACTTTAGACCTTTGCAAAGTGAAATCCAAACTATGTCTATCGCTTTATGTAAGAATTATTTTTTTTCAACAGAAACACCCTGTATATATATATATTTTTGAAACTCACCAGCTTAATAGCTTGTTATGATATTTTTATTCGTTTAAGAATTATGATTTTAGCAACCAAAAAAGTCGAAACAGGCCACTGTGCGCCGGCATAGATGTTTACAAATTAAAAATGGCGCCCCCTTTACTTCGGGCCAAACAAACATTTATCCAGATAAATAAGTGGAGACCATATCTATGTTTTCTTTTATAAATCGTATACGTTTTATTTATTATGTATTAAGTTAAAAGAAAGTCCAGATTAGTTGTGAAAAGAAGTATGTATGTGGACTGCAGACAAATACCAAACATGTGACCTTCTCGGGATGCATTTTGATCTTGGTTTCAATTGGTATCGTCCCAATTTGGAGATTTTCACACGTTATAAGCTTAAACCTTCTATGGTGAATTGCTTTTGAAAATTCGTAACAAATTCGACAGATGTTGCCATGTTGGTCGCATAACAAATTTCGTGCGTCAAAAAATTCAAACAATTTTTTTGAATTTTTTAAATTAAATTTAACTTAGTACCTAAATAAATATTCTCAAGTTACATATATGTACCTATAGTTGCAAGAAAGATTTTTTGTAATTTCAAGCAACATAGAACCTTGTACTGTAACATTTTATTTAATTAAAAAATTCTTTCATTCATTTCATTCATTCAATAATTAAATGTTCTCATCAAATAACTTTAACATTAAACTATTTCTGCACAAAGCAAAATACTCGTAGAAATATAGGTACAATCTTTCATCATCATCTTTGAAACAAAAATCTTTAATAGAATTAGTACAATTATCTACTCTTTCTCTAATTAAAAGTTTTTGTCTCTAATTTTTGTTTGTTTTGTTTTTTGTTTTCTAATTACCACTATTTAATGTTTTTCAATCCTGCCATAAGCCCAACATAAAAGGATTTGCCACCAAGAGTGGCAATAAAAAGTGGCACAAAAAAGAACTTAAAAAAACAACACAAACAAAAATGAAAGATAAAAACTACTTGAGTGAGAGAAGAAGAACAAGTAAGATAAAAAGCTGCAAAACTTGGCATTTGCACCTTTCGCAATAATGCCCATCTTAGTATTGGCTTAAAGCGGATCAGGCAGAAAAAGTTTCTCGTATACCTTCATTTTCCCCTCTTACCTTTCTATCTTTATATGTATGTAGGTAGGTAGGTACCTTCTCTTATTTATAAACTTCTTCTTCGGTCAAAGGACGTTGTTGATGAAAATAAGGCGATACATTATGTACATTGTATTATTTATATACTCGTATTCCTACATACAGAGAAATGGGTAGGAAAAAGAGAATTTTTCATTGGATTCAATGGTATGCTTTAAGCATCCTCGACTATGAGCGCAAAAGAAGAAGAAAAAGAAGAACAAAATAACAAAGTTAAATTCCTACTTTATCGTTAAACTAACTTTTCCACTCTCATTTCGACAACGACAACAACGACAACGACAACAACACAAAGCAAAATAAGAAGCAAAAGTTTTTGGTATTCCTAAAGCATCCTCGGGAACATTTTCCTCTCCCTGTTTTCATCTTCTTCGAATTCCCAAGAAATATAATAACGGACACAATAAGTGCCACAAAGACGTTCGTCGCTTTTAGATACAATAGGACGACATAACTGCGTATGTTTGGAAGAAAAAAAAAAGAAATAAAAAAAAAAAAAACTATAGAAATAATTAAAAGCTATGTATGTTTGTCCTTCCTGTAAGGACATAATATGTACGACTACATAAAGTACATATATCTATATTTCGTTCCATCAAAAGTATACCCAACTGCTGTGTAATTACTTTGGAATTAGTTTTGAAGTTTGAAAATTATAAACCGCTAGCAGCTTTACAATTAACCTAATTGATCTCCCACGTCTTTAAAGGCTTAAATGCTCCTTATTCCTTCCTTTTTTTATCAGGATCTTGCCATGAGGAAAGTGTTAAAGTTTGATGATCCGAGTGCATGTAACAGATTTTCTATTCTTAGAACAACTGACGTTGAGCCCCTAGAGGGTGCATCGCACGAAAGAAACGAGGTGAGAACGTGTATATACCTGTATACTCGTATAGTTATAGTAATTTTAGAATTCTATTATAACTACAACTCCCTCTAAAACAACTGAGCGTAAATTTGTATACGAACTTTTTAATGGTATTTCCTTTGGTTGCTCCTTGATGTGGTAGGTTTTATATCCTTTTTGTCCTTCTTGGAGAGAAAAAAAAAAAAAAAACACAAGAGCCAGTTGCCAATGGCGATTGAAAAAGGAATTTTGCTTTAGCTTTATATATTTGTGATGCCTTCAATTTTTCAGCTGGTCTTTTCCTTTCGTCCTTTTTGGTCCTGTGTTTATTTTCAAAAGAAGTGCTGGCAACAAAGTTTGTTTTTCCTGTTTTTCTTTCCATTTGGGCTTTTTTTTTTTTTTTCTTCCTGTTTTGCATTTTACGCTAATGTTCTTTTGTTTTGTTTCAATTTTTATTGCCACCCCAATCCCCAACAATTACCACAAAATGGCGTCGTCGTCGTAGTCATAGTCGTATATATAGTCGAAGTAGGTATTCCAAACGAAAGACAGGATGGCGACGAAAAAACTGATTTTTTTTATTTTCTTGCGTCTTTTTTAGGTTTTTTTTTTTTTTTTTTTTGTTCAGAGAGAAGAATTTCCATGAATTTTTATAACATAAAATTGGTTGATGGGGATATATTTTTTTGTATACCTAAATACATACATATGTATGCATGGAGGCTATAGATATAGGTTTGATATCGGAAATAGGATGTTTTTAATAGAAACAGCAAGAGAGAAGGTTTGGGTTTGGTTGCGGGGATAGGATATAACTTTCGATCGTATAAGGGTATACATTTAATGGGCGAAATGGAGGAAATTACTTTTCTATGTTGCAACAGCGTAAAAGTCGTTTGAATTTTTTGTCTTCGTTTTTTTTTTGTATTTTTTAACAAGCGAGGAAGTAATTAAATTGAGGGGGTTGTGATTTTTATTCATCATCAGAAAACATAGAAAAAAAGAGAGAAAAATGCGAGAGAAAAACAACAACGGCAAAAAAAAAATGTACGATGAAATTGAATTTTATTACACTTTAGTTGTTAAAGAAAAGTATGGCATGGGACAGTGTCGCATGTATATCTTTAATAATGGGGGTTTATTTTTGAGAAAATACGATGGCGGGTGGTGTTTACTTTTGCCATTTAATTGTTGTTGATATATATACAAAGAAATTAATAATAATTAAATTTGAAATGGGGTGATTATCTATGAGTTTGTTTATATTTTCCAAAGAAAAATAAAGTCCCACCACGTAATTTACACTCATATTCTGTTCATCATAACATCCATCCAATTAAAATTTAAAAACCTTTAGGTTCTTAAAGAAATATTTTAGGTATAACCTTTATCAAGCACGGCAAACTTAGTGGTATTGAATTTGAATAAAACTCAGTTCAATTGAATAAGAATTTGTTTCTATTTTTTTCTGTATTGTAGAACATTGAAAATTTTAAAGGGGTTTTCGTGTTAAAGGTATAACACACTCGCATTTAGGCTGCAAAGCTTTCACACCATCATATTATTATTGAAGGTTTAAATGAAACAACAGCCACCAAATTTTTATAGGCTGGTAGCTTTTTCCCGACTGCCCAGGCCGATCGTCAGAGACTCTCTTTTAGATGGTGCTTATAGTCTTTTTTAAGTTCAATTTAATTTAACCTCACTCCATGGCGTAATGGTTAGTGCCTAGGACTATTTTGTTACGCCGAAGGTCTTGGGTTCGATTCCCAGCTCAGCGTATGTCACCTCAAAAAAAAAAATAAAAATAAAAATGTTTTTCGCGGGTTACTGTCTCTTTCGAGGAATTGAAAAAATGCCCCAAGAGTTTCCCTTGTCATGAAAAAGTTTTACTCACCTTACGCTGTTGCTCCACTGGCAATATTTGACGCAATATCAAATATCAAATGGAAATAACAATTTATTGCCAAGGTGGGCCTTTCATATTACCAGGTTGTCAAATATCAGTACCTATATAAATTACCTACGACCGTTGTCAAATTTTTGTTTGCTCTTTAAAATCACTTTTATTGATAATTTCAAACTTTATTTTCAATTTTAATAAAATAAAATAAAATAAAATAAAATAAAATAAAATAAAATAAAATAAAATAAAATAAAATAAAATCAAATAAAACGAAGCAAAGTCATTCAAAATATTTCAGAAACCATTCTAAAGAAGATAAAACATATCAAAGTGTATTGCCTCAGTGATGGAAATCAATAATTGCCTTTGTAATGATGCATTAAACTGCGTCTCCACCACCAACCGACAGATACCGTCAGAGACATTTTTATATAATTTTCCACCTTGGACATTTTTATTTCTGCCACTCTAAAACTTTTTGGTCACCGTTAAAATAATAAAAATTATTTGGTTGTTGCTACCGAATGCCGCAACAACCGATCTGCGATTGAATTAACGTGGATTATTTTAGCAATTGCGTTTTCAATTCCATGCTATTGAGCTTCCATTGGCTCAAAGAACAGCGTAAATAATTTTTGCATTTCAGACATGAATAAGAATATTTTCAGTGCGGTGTAAATATTTGAAAATGAGTTAGTTACGTAGAAATGGCCTCCACGAGCACCTAGCTCAGTGCGCCCGCGGCGTTTTGATCCCATAACTCATTTGACCTGTGGGAGAAAAATGATATGATATTCCTCCTTGTGGTGCTTGTAGTCCTTGTGGATCAACATTAGCAATCTCAGTTCTACAACACTATTCCATCCAAGTTAGTTAGATTAAATTCAGTGGATTTGGGTTGTATATGGTTGCAGTACCGTGGCTATAGGAATCCGTTCTCGAGCCATTTAGTGGGGCGGCTTAGTTAAATAATTGTGCACTTTGTGAAAAAAACATCAAATTTTTTTCATTGTTGGTACATTATATGAATATGATTTTAAGATATTGGGCCACTTCAAAATTCCGCCCCTTTAGGTAGGAGGGGCAAATTTAAAACAAAAATTACATAAGATTGAAAAAAACATTAAAAAACAACGGCAACACTTACAATATCATGTTATACCTTTTTTTAAAGCCAAGAACCCATTCTTCAATTCTGTTTTCAAATTAAGTTATTTTAGTGCTTAGTTTTTGAAAAACTTATTTTCAAACTCAAATTTTTGAAAAAAAAATAAAAAAAAAAAAGTTTATTATGATTTTTTTTTCAAAAATTTTACGTTATTAAGTACTAATTTTCTTTATCATTTTCGATACTCTTATTAACTTTTAGTCGAGTGCTAGAAACCAGATAGTTTTAAGTCATTTAGTTTTTTAGAAAATTGAAAATTACCATAGCTACTTTTTTCTTAAAACCGTCATTTTTGAACATAAACAATGGATTTTGACTTTCTTGTTTAAATTATAAAATTGGTCCAATCGATAAAACTATTAAAGGTCATGTAGTTATAAATTTTTAAAATGTTACTTAATAAGTTTGCTAGATGAAAAAAATAAATTTTCACAACCACGCCCCCTCCACCCCTTCAGTATCATAATAAAATCACAGAAAACCATCACTTTTCAGTCTTTTGCCTTGAACATCATTCTGGTATATGTATTTTAAGTTATTTTGCGACTTGTAGAAAACAAAAGAAGCTACAAATATGATCCTCATAGTATTTTTGTACATAATCGACACCATTAAGCTATTTAATAAAAACTTAAAATTCCGTTAGTTGTAAAATTCTCAGTTTCTTCGCACAGTACAGCGCAATAACCCCTTAAAGTCTTCTGAATAAATTTAAAATTTAATCACATACAAATTACTGGTACCACTTTTTTTTTGCGACGAATACCTTTATTGAAGGGGGGATTGAGAAAGTGTTTTTTTTTTCAAACGTTTCATTTTCAATTAAACCGATTTCTTTTTAACTTATTGAGACAAGAAATAAAGTACATATGGGGCTGATGTTATCGGTCCACGGAAGGCCGCAGAATCCGGCAGAGGTAGGTAGGTAGGTTGAAATGGCGGCCAGGAGCCACCTAGCTTATTCAGCCAATTAGAGCTAGAGTGCGTCGTTTTGATACCATAACTCATAGGACCTATGGATAGAAATGGTATGGATTGTTTGAGTCTTGCAGCAACATGCCACATTGATCAGATTGTCGGTTGGCTCAGAGACTTACAAGGTTTCTACTCTAAGAACGATCATCTGGTCCTAGGAAAGATGTACATTTGGCTACTGAGGTTTATCCTAGAGCTAGTGCGTTTCGTTAAGGAAGGAGATCAAATCTTTGATCCTCATCTCAGAAAGTTCGTTAAGGTCACGGAAAAAAGCTTTACCAAGTGACTGAGCTCTTTTTCTGGCCAAAGCGGAGCATTTACAGAGGAAATGAATGACTATTTCCTTTTCCTGCTGGTCCCCGCAACTACGACAGTGATAATCGTGGGGAATATCTAGCTTCGCTGCATGCTCTCCGATTGGCCAGTATCCTGTTCATGTTGCAACGACCTGGTTATGTCTCGCCTGGGTCTGCAAATTAAGTCGTTTGTTCGGGATTTACTATAGGTGGGCCAAATCTTCCTATAAATGATATAATTTTACAAATTGCCCCACCTGCGATTGGATTCGGTAAGAAAAATAGAGAATGTATTGCCCTTCATGACTCCAAGTGGAATATTGACTGTTTCCGCAAGTGAGTCATGAAGGGCTTAACCTTGCCTGGCCAGTTCGCCAGCCTGCTCGTTTCCCTCACCTTGAGATTCACATTTAGGCTAGCGAGGTCATCACGGCATTGCTGCACCAATATGGAAGACGATGCAGCTGAGCTAATGGCTTTAACAGCTGTCAGGGTAATGGTATTTCGGTATTGGTTGGGGTCTTGTTTGAGTACCTTACATGCTTCCCCAATTGCCAGTAATTCAGCTTGAAAAACACTATCAAATTTGGGTAGCCGAAAAGATCTAGAGATATTTAGAGATTCGGAAAATATTCCTGAACCAACCCCACACTCCATCTTTGAACCATCAGTAAAAATAGTTGTGTCGAAGTCTTTCGTCACGACGTCGTTTTGCCAGTCCTATCTGGATGGGAAAACAACTTTAAAATCCTTACTGAGACACAGAATAGGAGCGAAGTAATCAGTTAGTAGTTGACAAAATATCTGTGGGAATAAGATTATTAATACAGCCGGCAGAGGTTTTGTTAATTATTTGACCAAAATGGGAGCGAAGGTTAAGCTCACTGTCACAAATAATTCCAAGGTCTCGAATGGATTAAATTATGGGAATGGCTACGTTGCGTAAGCAATATTTACTAGGGTAACCGTTTACGGGAGAAGGTTATAGATTGAAAGTAATGTTGAGTTCTAAGAAATTCTTTTCGCACCAAGTTTGGAATAAATTGAATTGACCTTAATGATTTTAAAATCAACTACATAACTACGATATGAGCCAGTAGTTATATTGACAGTCAATATCGTTTATTGTTAGAACAAAGGTAAGAGGGCCCAAGTGGCTTTGAAGAACGCATGAAGTGGAGTAAATGGGGATATGGGGGTCAGAGATTGAGAACCTGAACAAAACCGGAATGATCATTATAAATCCTTCTTTCATTCCGTTAACTATTTTCCAAAGTAAGATCGACAAATGGTTTGAAAAATATATGTAAATTCACAAACGCATCGTTGCAGAGATGATGCTAAATCACTTGGGTCAAACTTTCATAAAGCCATCAAACCAGAATCAGTTTTAATGTAAAGTGTTCACTATTGCAAACTTGCATCAAATAATGCGCAAACTTAAAGCAAAACCAGAATCAAGAAAATGCGATGCGTAGTTGCTGATGTATTGCATCAGCATCAGCTGCGTTGCGCATCAGCATCGCAACAAAGCAAATGTTTGATGTTTATGAATGTACACTATTGTTGATTAAAAAATTTACTGTCCGTAATCAATTGAGACAAATTGTATAAATTACACCCAAATTGTGTCATTTTTATATTATAAAACAACTAAAGTCTTCTTAATTAAGTGAATAAAAAAAATTTTAATCTTAATGTAATAAGTTTTGTACTAAAAAGTATAAAACAATTTTTCCCAATACACTTAAAACGAAAAACAATGGGGTGCATGCAATAGATCTTAGTAATAATTCTCATTTGATTGTATTTGGCGAAAAATTTTTTTGTTTTCTTATATAAAAACCAGAATGAAGTTATAACCAAGACACCGAAAAAGTGTGGGTTTTTCAGAATTGTGAAGGCGGGCGTATTGGGCGTTGTTGTCGTAATTTGTTCTTTCATCAAACAACCATAGTAAATAACATATTAAAAGTTCATAACTACCTTAACTATTGTAGGTCTATTGATTAAACTAATTTTATAATTTAAACAAGAAATTCAAAATCCATTGTTTATGTTCAAAAATGACGGTTTTAAGAAAAAAGTAATAATGGAATTTTCAATTTTCTGAAAATCTAAATGACTTAAGACTATCTGGTTTCTAGCACTCGACTAAAAGTTAATAAGAGTATCGAAAATGATAAAAAAAATTACTACTTAATAACGTAAAATTTTGCAAAAAAATCATAATAAACTTTTTTTTTTATTTTTTTTTTTTTTCAAAAATTTGAGTTTGAAAACAAGTTTTTCAAAAACTAAGCACTAAAATAACTTAATTTGAAAACAGAATTGAAGAATGGGTTCTTTGCTTTAAAAAAAGGTATAGCATGATATTGTAAGTGTTGCCGTTGTTTTTTAATGTTTTTTTTTTCAATCTTATGTAATTTTTGTTTTAAGTTTGCCCCTCCCACCTAAAGGGGTGGAATTTTGAAGTGGTCCAATATCTTAAAACCATATTCATATAATGTACCAACAATAAAAAAAATTTGATGCTTTTATCACAAAGTGCACAATTATCTTTTATATGGACGCTATGCCGCTCCACTAATTGTGTCGCATTGAGAAAAGCGATTGATCTTAAGTTCAGAAAATTCGTTGCGGTCGTTTGAAAATGCCTTACCAAATGACTGTTCTCTCTTTCTAGACAAAGCGTGGCATTTACTGCAGAAGAAATGAACGATTATTTCCTTTTCATGCTGGTCCCCACATCTACGGCAGTGGGATTTGTGAGCCTCTCTAATTGGCCAATGTTCAGAAAAGGTCGCGAATTTCCTGGCTATAATGTCTATGAAGAAATTAGATATTATCCGAGAATATTTTCCTCCAAAGTAATTTCAGTTGACAGAGTTGTTTTTGTTTTAATATACTATCGATGCTTTGTACAGCATTTTTGAAAATTTGCATCTTCAAAATTTTGCCGCCCAGGTCTTAAGTCCCTTCAGTCCCTATTGTAAAAATGGCCCTGGTATAAAAATACAATCACCCGTCAATACTCCCAACACCCCATTTATACCACTTCAACAACCTCTGCTGAAGTATATTAATATATGAATATTATTTTTTTTTATAATATAGTAAGAAAACCGAGCTCTGACATAGTTTGAATAAAGTACCAATCAAGAGTACTTGGTGAGTCTCGATTGTGAAATCCTAAGGCTCTAGAAGCGATATTGGAATGCCAGGTTAAAGTAGTTAGTTAGAGGCGCCTCCTATCTCAGGTTTTAATTCAGTAGCATCTGCTTTAATTAAGTAGCGTATGCTATCTAAGACTGTAATTTAGTGGATACTGCTTTCTCAGTCACACGTTTGCAATATAAATTTAATTATAAAAATATATGAATTTTAATTTGTATAAAATTATATAAAGTAACTATAACCACTGTAAAAAAAACAGTGATTGGTGAATAAAGATAACCTCGATAAAACTAAAGTTTGTTGCTTCTTTGGTAAAACCCTGGACCCGACGAGCATACCTCATGCCTATGATAAAAAGGATCTCACACCTTTCATCTGCCGAGCAATATTGCCATCTTTATTAGCAATATTCGAGGCAATGTCAATTTTCGAAGCAACTTATTTCCCCAAATATTGCCAATGGAGCCCCTGGATTCGGCAAAAAAATTGTAGGTCACCTCCATTTCTGCCAATAACACGCAAACAGGAATGGTTGAGAGTTGTTAGTTACTGTCCCATGGTTCTACACGAGCTGTCACGCCAATCAATTTGTTTATTTTTTGTCTCAACCAAATATTCGTAAATTATATTCCTCCGGTTTCATACGCTAAGTTAATTGGGGTAGAATCGTAGTCTTCCTCTTTTGGGTCACATTTCGGGCAAGGACTTGAAATTTTCTTGTACGGACACTTGGTATGTCGCTTAACACCTTAGTCATTGAAACATTCACTTATTTGGTAGGTAGAAGCCGCTGTGCAGTTCGCTGTCGTATATTTTTCCATTTACCGTGGTCTTTAACTAAATCTAGATGGTTCTGCGCCACACAGCTAGACTGTGAGGATGAGAATCTCATAAACATTAACTTTGGTTGTTCAAGTTCATTGTTTTTTTTTAACTGTTAATTACCTTCTTAGCCCCAAGAAGTAATACATATTAATTTTAATTATTATTTCGTATTTCTTAACTTCTCGTATAAGAGGAGTAGATTTAAGCATAATACTTTAACTTTATTTTAAAAATTGTTATTTTCTCTACAACAATACATTATTTCAAATTTTCATTAATATTTATTTATGAGACGCTGTTATTTATGCAGGATAGCAGAATAACAATAATAAGAGCAACAACATGGTTAATATATGTATGTATGTAATGTAGGTATAAGCAAACATAAACAACAGCATTCCGCTACTATGCTACCATCCTTGTAATGAAGTAATGAACTGACTACATCAGTTACAGTGGTACTGGAACTGGAGTAACAAACAAAACAACCATACAACCCTTTTGGTATATTTACACACTCATCGTCATCGTGAGAGCATAAATTTGCTGTCAGCTGAGTTTGTGTAATATATGCGGTGTATCCTGTTAGCATGGATCCTCAGATGGAGTTATCTATCTATATACATGTAATATATGTATGGGGTGGAAGGAGGGGAGTAGGGGGCGGAAAGCATATAAGTGGTGAATAGAAATGGGAGGATATAACATTCATCAAATTCATCACGGTGGTGCTAACCACAAACAAACAAAGGCACACATTGATGCACACATAAAAGCCTGTTAGATTCCTATTGAGCGCATAGAGATAATGAATGACAAATTGCACAACGAAATGGAATGGGATTTATTTTGTTTTTTCTGTTTTTTTTTTTTTTTGAGGATTATTTAATAAATAAAATGTGTATGAGTATACCTATTACAAGTACTCGCATATAAGTATTTGACAGATGCAAGAAAGTAATAGATACTTTGTTAAGGATTATGATGGTGTTAGACTCATAAAACAACATGGAGTTATAAATATAAAATATCCACACATCTGTAAGATAAATTAACGCTTACATAATGCTTTATACTTTACCACATCAATCTTTCTTTTAAAAACACATACTCGTATACACACTCGTATATAAATACAACACACATTCATGATACATGCGTTTTGTGCTGTGGTTGTGTGAATATGCATTTTTTATAACTTTTTTGTTTGTTTGTTTGTTTGTTTTCTTTCCATCATACAGGACTAAGAGCTTCTAATGCTATTGTTTTTCTTCATGTTGAGTTGTGTCCTTTTTCTGTTTGTGGCATTGAATAAATGAAGACACATATTTATTTTTGCAGAAAAATATATAAATGCTGCTGCATAATGTAGACAAACAATAGAATGGAAGAAGAACCCTACATGTGAGGAAAGAAAAAAGGAAAGAGATATATGTAATATGTGTTATGTATGTAATTTATATATGAGGACTTGCAAGACAAATGTAGATCTACCAGTCATTATAAGCTTTTATTCAAGTAGAGTACCTATACTCCATAGTCTATAGCAACTAGAACAATTTTTGCATTAAAATTCTTCATTATTATACCTATATAGGGTGTCTTTAGGACGACTAGTCCACGGGTAGCTGCCAAATAACGATTTTGGTTTTATAATTTTTTTCTTAAAAACAGCTTAGAACGATTTTGTTAAACTTCATTCATTTTATTTCAGTATCAATCGAAATGATCTGCATTCCAGGTTTTTGCTAATATGAATTTCGTGATTTTGATTGAACTTGACATTATCTACGATTATAGCGAATTCGAAAAAACTGAAACTCGCAATTCTGTCTGTCTGTCCTTTCGGCTGCAGCCTAAGTGGACGGATCGATTTTCTTTAAACTTGGTAATTTATCGTTTTATGGGCATTTCCCCGACACGTTTTTTTTTTTTAATTTTTTTAAGACCAAAAATAACAGTAAGCTGCCGTACAAATTTTTTTTAGCAAATCTTATTTTTCTCAAAATCGTGCCGACAACTAAAAAAAAAAACAAATTTCAGTAATTACTTCACAAAAAGGCCAACATTCTATAAACATTTTTTTTTCGTAACACGTTTATAAATGGTACCTTCCATAGAACCATTTTTTTATTTCTCAAAAACGGTTCAATTGATTTCGATCAATTTTTTATGGATAATTTTTCATACAATATTTTCCAAGTTTTTTTTTTTTTTTATTTAAAAAAGTTTCAATTTGTTTTTAGAACTTATTAATTCGAGAATCGATTTTTATTAATCTTAACTTTACATCCAGCAGATTTTAAATGAAAATTATTCTTATAACCAAAAATAACTACCATACGGAAGTTATGCAATAAATAT